>JAUESO010000082.1:0-243283 GCA_030914385.1 Drosophila antonietae | reverse complement strand
TCTATGATGAAGACAGCTCCACGCTGTTTGTCACCGGCAAGGGTGACTCGACCATCTATTGCTATGAGATAACCGATGAGGAGCCATATATATGCCCACTGTCGCATCATCGCTGCTCCTCGCTGCATCAGGGCCTCAGTTTCCTGACCAAGAATCATTGCGATGTGGCCAGCGTGGAGTTCTCCAAGGCATATAGGCTAACAAATACAACCATTGAGCCGCTCAGTTTTACGGTGCCACGCATTAAGGTAAAGAGAGCACCAGTGTAAATGACACTATCGACACACAGAATTGTAAAGCTAAGGAATTCCGATCAATATTCTATATTCTTTTGCAGAGTGAACTCTTCCAAGATGATTTGTTTCCACCCACGCGCATCACATGGAGCCCCACGCTTTCTGCTGAGGATTGGTTTGCGTGCAACGATAAGAGCGCAGCCAAAGTTAGCCTCAAGCCCGAGGGCATGGATACATGTAAGTGACAGTCCATCCCTCTCTCTCACTCATTCCATCTCTCTCTCTCTCCCTCTCTCGCTCTGGCAGTTTAACTGCCCGCACCTCTCTCTCTCTACCTGTTAGACTTATGTTTTTATATTCTATCCATTGTTTTCAGTGTCCTCCATACAACAAGTGCCAGCCCCAGTTAAGAGACCAGAGCATACGCAGTTCGGCAACAAGTCTGAATATGAGACCAACAAGCAACAGGAGGTGAGTTCCATTTCTCTCTCCCACACTCTCTCTCTATCGTTGTCTTTCTGCTTTATAGATTCAAAAGTCGGTGAGCGCGCGTATGGA
This sequence comes from Drosophila antonietae, assembly GCA_030914385.1. NCBI lineage: Eukaryota > Metazoa > Arthropoda > Insecta > Diptera > Drosophilidae > Drosophila > Drosophila antonietae. The sequence goes on along the minus strand of JAUESO010000082.1, from coordinate 242,489 downwards.
ATACAACACAAAGTTGGAACAGGATGACATGGAAGGTGTCGATGAGAACGAGTGGCAAGAGTAGCCTCTGCGCATTGCATAAATATAAGCTATATTATTAAATATACACTCATAGATAAGTTCGACGCGTATATATGGATATACGTTGCATAATAATACGTATATACATTGACACTGATACAGATACAGATACAGATACACTAACACACACACACACACACACACTCACGGTGACATACAGGACCCGGCTAGGATAACAAGTTTAGGCAGTTCGCGAGCTTTGCTTTTGTTTCTAGCATATTTTTTTTTTCTTAACTGCTCGGTGCTGTTAGAACTTAGAGAGCGATAGAATGAGAGAGGGATATATCTATATATATATATATATATATATATATATGCATATACACTAACTGGTTGTGTGCCAATATACCCGCAGTTATCCTGTACCCGTTTATATGTATATCCAACTGCAGTTGCTCAATCAAATTGTCAAATTATCAATATTAAGGCAGATGATTTGAATTTTTTTTTTGTGTAATATTTTGTTTAATTGTAATTGTGCTTGTATTTGTTTTTCTTACGCAGACACATCTGTATATATATATATCTATATATATGCATATGTGTTTATTTATTTATTTATATGTGTGTATTTTTTGTGTGTTTATTTAGGTAGTTAGTCGAAATTAGTTAAGCGTATTTTACATATACACATTTTGAACATATATATTTATATATATATATATTATTTTTACAATTATGACTTTCTGTAGATTTCGATTGCAATTATATATATATATATATATATACGTGTGAATAGAAATATATATGTATATATATAAGTTTGTGGCCATATATGCTGTTGATAATGATATATAAAGTAGGAGACGAAAGTTAGTGACAAGATTATATAGTACATGAACTACATGTATGTTTTTTTTTTTTTAGAGTATTTTTGTTTTACCTCTCAGTTAATTTCAAGTGTGCTCTCTCTCTCTCTCTCTCATATATTGATGCAGATATATTTATATATCTATTTTGTTAGTAAATTGCTTTGTATTAATTCTCTATCGCTTTAGCAGATGCGAAGCAGCTCAGCCGGGTCTAAGACACACCCTCACACACACACACACACACACAGCATTTACATCACATTACACACACACACTTATACACCTTCTTTACATTATGTATTTTAAAGCATATTTAGTGGACATTCGAAACAATTCGCTTTTTTGACAGACGCTTTTTTTTTCTTATTATCCTGCACCCATTCGAAATGGGTGCAAAGGATAGCAGAAGCAGACGTGTCTGAGCCCATGAACTATATACATATATATATATATGCCTGATCATTCTAGCTATGCCAGTCTGTTTGTCCGTATTACTTGAAATTTTATTGAGAATTGGATATGCAGACATTAATTAAACAGCTTATGAATTAAGCGCATTTGTAGATCGCTTTAAAATTTATATTAAACAAACAAAAAGAACTCATTTTATATAGTTGAGACTTATATATTCATAAGCTTCGTTCATGCAGTTTGTATATCTGGAAACCAAGCTCAAATCGTAAAGCAAATACAGTCGCTGCAGAAAGTCTGTGTATGTATGCATATAGGGCAAGAGCAGCTCTGCTCAGGATTCAGGGTATATAGAAGTCGGTTACTGCCGACTGAAAGCACTCTAAACTCGTCTGTTTATGAATTCCATTCTTCTAGTCTTCCTTTTTGTGCGATAGTTAATCGTGACCATGACAGACAGAGACATACATTTATATATATATATATATATATATATATATATATAGACATATGCCAAGCAGATCACACAGCAGAACAAGAACATTATGAAGAAGAAGAATATTATATAGACTGTACTAAACACTGAGGACGTTTAATGCGTAAGCCAATCAAGCGAGTATTTTGTTAACTTACAACATAAAAACTAAGCATAAAATGATCAATATAATGAACATGATGATGAAGAAGAAGAACAAGCTGAGTAAAAAGACAAAAATAAATCAAATCAAATCAAATCAAACGTAACGCCAGATCAAAAGACAAAAATTCTATTGATGATAAAAAAAAAACAAAAGTGAAAACAATTCCAAAACTGTTTAACGAAAAGACTTGAAATCGCATCGTTGCCATTAAAAAAAAAAAAAAAAACAAAACAAAAAAGTAAAAAATATATATGAATACAAAATTTGTTTTGTACTGCAAACAATAGAAAAGCGAGCTAAAGACTCCATTAAGACTAAATATATAGAATATATATATATACAAACATATATATTTTGTATACAATAGAAACAACAAGTTTTGCGACTGATTGACCAACATAAAACTATACTCGTAACATAGCGCTGGCCTCGAGCTATGTGCTCTATATATAGCACATAAGTCAATAACAATGAAAAACAACAACAACAACAACAATAACAACAAAAGACATTCAACTTAAATATTGCATTTATTGAACAAAAAGTAAATTCTGAAAACAAAAGCCAATTCCAAAAACTATATTCCAATTTTCGTATACAAATTGTTCAACTTCAACTTTCTATATCTCTCACTCTCTCTCTCACTCTCACTCTCTGTAGTACTTATATATAGAAGTATATATATATATATTTATAATATTTATATATATGAGAACTATTCAAATCATGATCTTACAAAAGATAAAGTATTTTTATTGTTTTCTTTTTCTTTCTTTCTTTCGAAATTTTTAATATATTGATATTAGTTTCGTTATGTGAATATTTATACATTATATATATATGTATTCATATTTGTCATATCTGTTTTCGTTGAATTTTTTTCGCCCTCCAAAGCAACCACAATAATTATAATAATAATCGCGCTCGATATTATGATAACTATATAATATATATATAAATATATATATATATATATATATTATTGTATTTTATAAAAGATATTTGAATGCTATATATATATACACACATTTATATATATATATGGTGGTACATAACATATTCACATATGAACACACACACACACACACACAAGGTATTTCTTTTTGAATGTCTCTCTTATTTATATTTATATATATATACAAAGCATATATATGTATACATAAAAGTATATGTATTAAACAAACAAAATCAATAATAAAATATCTAAAAAAAATACAATAAAAGAAAACAGATTTTTGTAAACGCGTCAAAGAAAATTTAAAAAAACAAAAAAGCTAAATTTAACAGGCAAAAACCCGAAAAAAACGCTGATAAAAAATATAAAACAAGGCATAAAAATTATACAATTTATTTTACAGTATATCCGATATATCAATACTCTAGATTTAAGTAACAAAAAAAAAAACATTAAATTAAAACAAAAACAAATATATTTATATACATAATTAAATAAAATTAAAAAAGCAAAAATAAATAAAAATTAAAAAAAAAAAAACAAAAATGCAATAAACAAATTAACCGTAATTCTCTTGTCTGAATACAATTATTTCTCTATTTCTCTCGCGATCTCTCTATCTCTACCTAGCGTTGTTTCTCTCTCACTCTATAGTCTCTCTGCAACCTCTTTTAATGTCTTAATGTCGCTTATCGTCTCTATCTGTCCCCCACATTCTCTTTCTTTTCAACTCTCCCCACCGGTACACACCTCTCTCTATATCTCCTTGTTGTAATTTCTCGTATTAATATCTCTCGTTCTCTCTAATTCTCACTCTATCTCTATCTCTGTCTCTGAATCTCTCTATATCTGTCTGTCTGTATATATTTCCTTATCTCTCTCTCCCTCTCTCTCTCTCTCTTTACATCTCTCTGTCAACCCCCGCTCTTTATCTCTATATCTCCCTCGCTCTATCTCTAATCCATTTTCTACCTCTTCCCCACTCTCCATTTCTCCCCCTCTTGCTGTTGCCTAGGACAACGTAGTCGTCCAAGTTCTACTAAATTTCCCATCGAACAAACAAAAGTAAAATGCTTGCGCAATGCCAGAGCGAAAGTTAGTCCAATTGGTAAGTGAAAAGGAATCAGAGTTGACTTTCAGCTAAGTTGTGGGATGAAATTTCTGCTGAAGAAATGTTTGAGGAAAAAAGCGCCCGAAATGAAGCCAGGCGCCATACTGGATGCGGTAATCTCGCAGTCCTCGGCAACGGCCTGCAGATGTCTGCTCTACAAGCTGGCCGACTACAAGAGAGGTAGGTCAGAGAGATACGCAAACTAGGGAATTCGAATTTGAATCGTGATTAATTGAGCAGGTGGCGATCTGATCGATGCCATCAATACGGGCGGCTTGGTTGCCGTGGAGCAGCTGATACGCGAGCAGTTCGGTGTCTTTATGTATAACGATGGCAAGGGTCAGGTGATCAATCGGGCTGAGTTCCTGCGCTGGAAGTATCGTGATCACACGGAGGTGACAATACCGATTGAGGCATCGCTGTCCATACACGATCCGCTGGGCAAGTGGGAGGATCACAAGGCCTGCTGGCAGATGCAATATCGCGGTGCTCTGGGCGAGAGTCTGCTGCACGTGCTCATCATCTGTGACTCGAAGATTCACACGAAACTGGCGCGTGTCTTGCTGCGCGTCTATCCCAATCTGGCGCTGGACGTGATGGAGGGCGAGGAGTATCTGGGCGCCAGTGCGCTGCATCTGTCGATTGCGTATAGCAACAATGAGCTGGTCGCTGATCTGATTGAGGCGGGGGCCGATATCAATCAGCGCGCCATAGGCAGCTTCTTTTTGCCACGGGATCAGCAACGAATGAACCCGGCCAAGAGCACCGACTACGAGGGTCTCGCCTACATGGGCGAGTATCCATTGGCCTGGGCCGCCTGCTGTGCCAACGAGAGCGTCTACAATCTGCTTGTCGACTGCGGCGCTGATCCGGATGCCCAGGACTCGTTTGGCAACATGATACTGCATATGGTTGTCGTTTGCGACAAGCTCGACATGTTCGGCTATGCACTGCGGCATCCAAAGACGCCGGCCAAGAATGGCATTGTCAATCAGACGGGCCTAACGCCACTCACGCTCGCCTGCAAGCTGGGCCGTGCCGAGGTCTTTCGCGAAATGTTGGAGCTCTCCGCCCGTGAGTTCTGGCGCTACAGCAACATTACCTGCTCCGGCTATCCGCTGAATGCGCTGGATACCCTATTACCAGATGGACGCACCAGTGAGTATGCGATTGAGTATATAAAAGTCAAGAATTGGAACTATTAATGTGCACTGTGTATGACGTTATATGATCCTGAAGCAGTCTGCCAGCCGGTAATACCAGCTTGGATAAGTTTTTCCTATAGCTATTAGCTGCATAGCTAGCCCTGTCAATCAATTTACCAATTGCTTCATTGGAGCATTATCAATACCTTATAGTATACAATCGAAGACTCTAGTTGAGATGAGACAATTCAAGACTGTAGCTATATGATAGTGTTCAATCATTCCATCATTTGAGTCTATCAATCAGCCTGCGAGCAAAATACGGATCATCAAACACTTAATTTCTTGCAGACTGGAACTCGGCGCTATTTATCATATTGAATGGCACCAAGCCGGAACATCTGGACATGCTGGATGGCGGCATAATTCAGCGCCTGCTGGAAGAGAAATGGAAAACCTTTGCACAGAATCAATTCCTTAAGCGTCTGCTCATTCTGTCCACCCATTTGCTCTGTCTGTCCGTATCCGTTTATTTGCGTCCCGCTCACGATGGCGACGGGCTGGACGACGAGGAGAATGGCGGGGATGGTGCGGCCATGGCAAGGCTTAACGATGGAGCTTCAAGTGCGCCAGCTGCAGCAGCGGACGAGGATGACTACAATGCCCAGACGGTGGCGCGTTACTGTGCCGAGCTGGCGACCATAGCTGGGGTGCTCAGCTATGTGGTCTTTCAGCAGGGTGACGAGATCAAGAATCAAGGTCTATCCGCTTTCCTCAAGCAGCTGGTAAGAATCTCTCTCTTTCTCTCTATCTCTCTGTCCCTTGCTTCGTCATCCTCTCTCACACAGGCCACTATACTATGTTATCTATCTTTTTCCCTTCTTGCTCTAACTCTTATTCTTTCACCCTACGACGTACCCTATTTCGCTTTCTATCTATCTCACTCAGTCTCTCTCTTACTCTCATTTTATCCCACATAAACGCACGCAATCTATCCCTCTCTCTCCTTCATATTGTCATTCTCTCTCTTTCACATACACACTTACTTTCTCACACTCACTATCTCTCTCTTTCACACGCACTCCAGTATTTAGCAAGATTTCTGCCTCTCTCTCTGCCACTCTATATCCTTTAGCCTCTATTTCTCCTTCACACACTCGTACTCTCTCTCTCCCTAACTCTCACTCTCTCTGCTTTTCTATCTAGCCTTTTTTCGCCTGAATCCATCATATTCTATCTTTCTTTCATTCGTTCTATCCAGTCACACGCACCCGCTAAGGCCATATTCCTGTTCTCGAATCTGTTGATCCTGGCGTGCATTCCATTCCGTTTGATAGGCGACACGGACACCGAGGAGGCCATCCTGATCTTTGCTGTGCCTGGCAGTTGGTTTCTACTCATGTTCTTTGCCGGGTAGCGTAGCATCTCCATTCGTACTTTGCCTTGTCATTCACTTTCCTGTTTGTACCTTTGACAGTGCGATACGTTTGACGGGTCCCTTTGTGACGATGATATATTCTATGATAACTGGCGACATGTTCACCTTTGGCATTATCTATTCGATTGTGCTCTGCGGCTTTTCGCAGGCATTTTACTTCCTTTACAAAGGACATCCGCAGGTGCAGTCGACCATGTTCAACACCTACACCAGCACCTGGATGGCCCTCTTTCAGACCACACTCGGCGATTACAATGTGAGTTTTGTCAATATATACTCGATGATATATCAATTCTATCTAACAGTCAATGGTATAAGCATTCGAAGCTCGAAATTTCTATTCAAAATTAATTGATTCGATAATTGATAATTATCAAATCTTATCAAACTTTCTTATTATCCATCTAAATGACTCTTCGAAACAGTATCCGGATCTGAATCAGACGACCTATCCGAATTTATCGAAAACCGTTTTCGTTATCTTCATGATATTCGTGCCGATCCTGTTGCTCAACATGTTGATCGCCATGATGGGCAATACGTACGTGACGGTCATTGAGCAGTCGGAGAAGGAGTGGATGAAGCAATGGGCCAAGATTGTTGTCACCTTGGAGCGAGCCGTGCCGCAATCGGATGCCAAAGGCTATCTGGAGGCGTACTCCATACCGCTCGGTCCCGCTGACGATACGGGCTTCGAGGTGCGTGGCGTAATGGTTATCAAGAGCAAGAGCAAGACCCGTGCCAAGCAGCGCAAAGGCGCCGTCTCCAACTGGAAGGTGAGTCCTGTTTATAGTCCTAATGCTCTCTAGCTTCAATTGGCTTTCGCTTGCAGCGAGTGGGACGGGTTACGTTAACAGCGCTGAAGAAACGCGGCATGACCGGCGAGGAGATGCGACGATTGATGTGGGGACGCGCCTCCATATCGAGTCCCGTCAAGGTGACCAAACAGAAGCTCAAGGATCCCTACAATCTGCACAACGAATCCGATTTCACCAATGCCATGGATATGCTGACCTTCGCCAACAATCCGGCTGCCAGCAATGGAGTTCCGCTGCGCTCCTCAACTACTGGAACAGCAGCAGGAGCAACCGCTGCACCCGTCCCGGATCCGTTTCGTGAGCTGATTCTCATGTCCGATCAGCGACCGGACACACATGATCCGCACTACTTTGCCGGCCTGCAGCAGCTGGCCAACAAGGCGTTCGACTTGGTCGAGCAGACGCTCAAGACGCAGCCACAGTTGACCAGAAAGACAGCCGTGCCAGCAACGACAGCGCCAATAACAACTCCAGTTGGAGCCACAATAGCTGCGCCGCCTCCTCCGAAGGCCGCTCCTGCGCCTGCGCCTGTACCCGCACCCATGGCCAGCAATTTGACCAATTTATTCCAGGACCCCAAGGACATTGTAGATCCCAAGAAGCTGGAGGAATTCATGAACATGCTCGCCGAGGTGGAGACAGAGGAGAGCGACAGCGGTGGACCCATCCTAGGCAAACTGTCGCTGGCCAAGCGCACCCACAACGCGCTCTCCAAGGCGGACATTAAACGCTCACCCAACCACAATGGCAAGACTTCGATGTCCTCGGTGTGGAATCAACAAATGCCAGGGCTAGAGACGCTGCCGGTAAGTGAATGATATGTCGGAGTTTGGCTACAATCAAATATGATTCGATTACAGGATTTTAATTTTGATGAGGCCGTGGCCGAGGAGGTCTTGACCATAGAGCAGGAGGCGGAAGTGGAAACCGAGGATGGCAACGGCGAGGTGGATAGCGAAGATCTGCCTACAGCCGACGAGGTGCATGCCACCATGAAACAGTTCCATCTACGCAAATGCCAGCCCAGTCAGGACGAGGCAGCGCGTCGAGCCAAAAGCGCACGAATTCGACGAAGAAATAAGTGAGTGAGGGGATCTACTGTACATGCTGGAGTATGGGCAAGCTGTAGTCAGATAGAGAATAAAAGATCAATTATAATATAAGAGAAGACCTAAGCAGGAGATGAAATGTAAACGTATAAGGGTTTTGCAAGATTGATTATAAGAGATAAGACCCCTAGTCGGGTTGAGTTTCTTATATCAAATATAAGAGATAAAACATCAGTAGAATCTGAGATGTAAGCGTATTAGAGTTGTCTTATAATATAACATATGAAGTAGTAAAATTTTAGATATCTATCCAATAGGTCAGTTTAGTTCTATATTAATATAATATAAGAGCTGAGACTTCAGTAGAAGAGAACATCTCTATCCATTAGATCAGACACTGAATAAGAATTATACCATTTCGAGTCCCCATAGTGCTCGCCTATGCCAAAGGTTTCAACATATATAAATAATCTTATATATCCATTCACAGAGTATCTCCCGAGGAGAGCGAAGCGGAAGTGGAGAGTAAACACAGTCGCGGTCGCTCTGCAGCCGTGACACGCAAAGCTCAATCGCCACCCGATCCTCTCGAGCCTTGGAGCACGCGTGAATTGCAGGACATTAACAAAATATTGGCCAGAAAGAATTGAGTACGTTAAAGTCTATAAAAGCACATGAATTAATGAATACACAAATATTAGAGACAATTTTGTTAATGTTTTCAATTAGGTTGTGTTTTGCAAATTTACTTTCATTAAATACAAATATTCAACTATACAAATTCAATATTATGTATATATATATATATATATATATTAAAATATATAATATATATATGTTGAGGGGGGGATCGTGTGTATTGTTTTTTTCGTATTGTTACGTACTGTTAAAATAGAATGTGAAACCTGCAGCTCAGCGTCGTATCATTCATATAGCAGTTCCAAAGCCAGGGGAAGGCCGATTGAGCAGATTTTCCAATATCTCAACTATTATTAAATATTCATAATTTATAAATGCATACACACGTGCACATCCATACACATACATGCACACTCACAGGCATACATTCTGGGGAAACTTAAGAATACAATTGGCAACATGAAATTTTATATATATATCGGATCGGATATATAGCAATTACGAAATACATTATGATATGTACATTAAGCTGGACACCAATTCCAATTTTAATTTATAATTTACAGTTTTTTTTATCGATATAGAGAGCCTTTTCCCTGGCCTTGACCTAACTGCTTAGCTGATTATTATTTTGTTTTTCTTTCTTTCTTTCTTACTTTTTTTTTTTTTTGGCGTAACTTTGCTGCTTAAAACTAAAATACATAATATTACGTAATGCTAAAAAAAATTGTATGACATCTCTCAGCATATCATCCATATTTAAGTGGTATTTATACAATGGCTTAATTAATTACAAAAGTTACTTAGCCGCTAGCTAAACTAACTTTCTTGCTCTATACATATGTGTACACATTACTGCGAAACTGAATGGCATAATTGAGGCGTTATTGTAATACCAGCCCAAAATAATCTATAAACAGACTTGCCTCCCGATGCTTCGATATGATGATCCATCGACTACAATTCAATGCTAAACATATTTCAATCTAAACTAAATTATTAACTTAGGCTTACTAATAAAGTGGTTGCTCGTATGGGTTGTCGGTTGTCGGTTGTCGTTGCCTTTACTGTTTGCTAGCGTTTCATTTGGGCTTTTGCTTTCTCCATATCTCTCTCTCTCTCTCTCGGTCTCTACTCTACCTCTCTCTCTCTTCTTTACGCTCTATCTCTCTCATGCTTGTTGGGTTTTACCGAAAACCGCCGCTTAATGTTCGATCGCTGGCTAATGCACTAAGACCCTGCGCTTGCGCTTGCGTTGCTAATTGGGCGTTCGACGCCGTTGTATTTATGAATATTGATGCTGCGCTATTGTTGTTATTGCTGTTGCCGCTATTGTTGTTGTTATTGTTACTACTATTGCCTGCATTATTGTTGGCGCCGATGTGTGGATTGGTGCTGCTAATGTGTAGCTGCTGATGTTGGTGATGATGTTGTTGCTGTTGTTGTTGCTGTTGTTGTTGCTGTTGTTGTTGCTGCTGCTGTTGTTGTTGCTGCTGCTGCTGCTGCTGCTGTTGATGCTGTTGCAGCTGCTGCTGTGTTATAGTTGTTGCATTTGTAGGCGTCCCGCCCAACTGCAATATTTGTTGTGCCGTCAGCAATTGAGTGGGTATTATCACCTGCTGCTGTTGATTGTGCTGCTGTTGCTGCTGTGCCGCAGCTGCCGCCGCTGCGGCTGCCTGTACAGCGGCAACCTGCTGTTGTTGTTGCTGCTGCTGCTGCTGTTGTTGCATCTGCAGTCGCAGCAATTGCAGCTGATTGGCATTAATGGCGATCTGTTGAGTAAAGAATTAATAATTATAATCAATTGGGGATTGGGAATTGGCAATCATTTCCAAATACTTACCGGCACATTGGTCAGCTCGCCTGTGGGCGTCATCACCTGCTGCAACAGTTGTATTTGCTGCTGTTGCTGTTGCTGCTGTTGATGCTGCTGCTGTGCCAGATTCTGCAGCAGCGCCGTCTGCTGCTGGGCCGCAGTTGTTGGCGCCGGCGTCGCCGTTAGCTGACCATTGGGTCCGGCGGTGAGTATTAGCTGTTGCGTGGGCTGTTGGGCAACAATGTTTAGGTGGTGTTGTGGATGCTGCTGCTGCTGATGCTGTTGCTGCTGGAGTTGCTGCACCTGCTGCACCAACTGCGGCTGCTGGCCTGGCAGCGCTATGAAGTACTGCAGCTGCTGTGCCCCACCCCCTTGCTGTATGATTTGCACTTGCTGCGGCTGATGCTGTTGTGCCTGAAGTTGCTGCAGCTGTTGATTGCTATTCGCCGCCGCCGCTGCTGCTACAAACAGATCTGGACTCACAGTGCTAAAGCCAAGCACTTCGGCAGTACTGGCATCCAGCTTGAGGCCAGCAGCAGCAGCCGCCGCAGCAGCCACAGGTACAGTGGCACCACCCACAACGTTGCCGGTGGTAAAGCTAGCGTTGACAACATTATTGTTGCCAACAACAGATGTGTTGGCTACCGCAGCCGCAGCCGCTGCAGCAGCTGCTGCTGTCGTCGTTGACACATTCGAGCTGGTTTGCTCTTTGGTTTTCTGTGTGGTTGACGGTTTAATCTCCTCTCGCGGCACGATGTCGATAAGGAAATCGAATTGATCGTAGTTGGCAATTGCCTGCGCAATGTCCGAGCGCTGCAGCGTACGGCGGCGACTCTCCTCAGTGTGCACCCAGGCGCGCATGGTTAGCTCCTGTATGAAATATTCGCAAGCCTTGGCAAATAGCAACGGCGCCTCGCCCGCTATCATTTTGGCATTCTCATCCAGCTTCATGATCTTCTTGATTCGTGCCAAGGGCAGCACCTGATGCTTGGCATCTACCTGGCCAATGCTATTAACCTCCGTCAAGATATTTGGCCAAAAGTTGTCAATCGTTGGCGGAGGTTTACGTACGATTTGGGCGCGCGTTGCTTTAGTCGGTTTCTCTTTTGGCGGCGTTGTCGGTGTCGTTGATGTCACAGTAATGCCTGTCCCATAAGCATTCGCATTGGCTCCGACAACGCTGCTATTTGTTACAGATAAGCCCGTTTGCATTGGCATTGCCAGCTGCTGTGACGTGACAATTACAGCGTTTGGTCGCCGAAGGGCCGGCGTTGTTGTTGTGGCCGCTGCCTTGGTCAAAGTGTCACTGAGCTCCACTTTGATCGGCGTGACAGTAATAGTGTTGTCAAACATACTAGTTGTGGCATTGCTACATTCAAAAATAAAGCGAGCGCATCCAAAAAACACAATAATCACACATACGAAAAAAACAGAACACACGACACAAATCGTACACACTGTACAGACACACGGGGATCCGCGAGACTTACCTATTTGGCGCCTTATTTACGCTGCCATTATTGGTGGCGTACATGGCCACTTTAGCTCTGGTGAGGCGCGTTTGTCGTCTGCAATTGGTGAAGGTATATGCACAAGCACCGCGACTCCAATTGTATTAAAATTAGACTTTTAAAAGCTTATTGCTGATAAATTTCGCAAATGCGTAATGCATACACAATGCGCTAGGGATGACAACTGGTGGTGCAAAACAATCGATAAGGTCACAATGGCAGCCTACGATGAGAACTGTCAACTTACTTTTGAAAATTGTATCGATGCTTTGAATAGCATCGATAGGCAAGCATGTGCCCAGCACGTTCGCTACTAAACCAATTGTTGATGTTATTTCTTGTATAATTAATATTGGAATTCTACCAAATGGTGGCCAACAGCAAAGAGAGTGAAGGGCTGACCGCGACATCACCGGTAACAGGACTGCCCCAGAAGCGCTTCTATCGCCAGCGAGCACATTCAAATCCCATAGCGGATCACAGTTTCAATTAGTAAACATTTCATTTGTGATATTTGTTCGGATGTGAACTCAAACATATCTTTCTGTTTCTTATGCACTATAGTCCCGCCCGGCCAGAAGATGTGGATTGGCGCTCGTTATACCCAAACATGAGCGAGGACCAACAAGTGAAATTTGCTGACATTGGCTGTGGCTACGGCGGCTTTCTCGTGACCCTCGCCGAAATGTTTCCTGAAACGTTGGCCATTGGCATGGAGATACGAGTGAAGGTTTCAGACTATGTGATCGATCGCATTGCAGCGCTCCGACTGAGGAATGCTAATGAAGCAATTACATACCAAAATATTGCCTGCATACGCACCAATGCGATGAAGTATTTGCCCAACTATTTTCAAAAAAGTCAACTCGAGAAGATGTTCTTCCTCTATCCCGATCCACATTTCAAGCGCGCCAAGCACAAGTGGCGCATCATCAATCAGGCTCTGCTCTCCGAATATGCTTATGTGCTGAACAGAGGGGTAAGTCCATGTCGATTAATCGAAGATTAAGATAATAATAAATTATTACTCACTCTAACTGAGCTCCATTCTATCCAGGGTCTGGTCTATACAATGACGGATGTGGAGGATCTGCATACATGGATTGTCTCTCATATGACTCAGCATCCGCTATTTGAACGACTTAGCGACGAAGAAGCTGTAAGGGTTTCTTTAATATAACCTAATCAAAGTTATATCTAATTTATATATATATATATATATTTATAGAATCAGGATCCCATAACGCCCAAGCTTTATCAGAGCAGTGAGGAGGGCGCCAAGGTTGTGCGAAATAAGGGCGATCATTTTTTAGCTATATTCCGTCGCATTTAATTTAACAAATATATAAATTGATATATATTTTAACATAAATAATTTAATCATTGTGATGATGGTTAATGTGTCTTGATGTGTGTGCATATGTGTATGCATGTGAAGGCACATGCGTACGCCTGTGTGTTTGCATGTATGCATGTGTGTTTATGTGTCAGCCTTAATGTTTCATATATGCATTGGTGTGTCCAATGCCCTCGCATGTGATCAGCGTCTGTCCGAAATCCCCATATTCTATATTGAATTTGACTCCAGTCATTAGCTCGGCCACATAGATGACGGTCCGTGTGTGCTTGGTCAAGGAGCCGCAACGAATACGGGAACAGCCCTTGGCCAATGCCATATAGATGATGAGCTGATCCTGCATGTGAGAATCCACACAGATCTCGTTTTTAATATAGCCAGCCAGCTCGCAAGAGGCATTCGACCCAATCATGTGCCCATCAATGTTCTTCTCACCCACTGTGGCTACACCCATGACGCAGCCAGTGTTGGTTACAGCAGTCAATATGATGCCAGCTCCAGTGTCGCGGACTCTGTCTGGTGGCAGCCGGGACACCTGTATATTGCACTCATGGTCCGGCCACAAACGATGTATTTCACGCTCAGCCGAATGCTGCATATCAAAGGCAATGCACTTGGGCAGCCGACCGGCATAATAGGCCGAGCCTTTGACAGCACGGAACTGGCCAAAGTCATTAAATTGCGCAGCATTCAGGTTGCGCACCGGCTCCATATCGAGCACACAACGTCCATTGCCACGTGGATAGAAGCCATACTGCAGGACCTTCAGATCAAAATGAATGCCGAAACGTTTCAAATTCGGCTTCAGAACCTGCTGCATATATTCCACCTGTGGAGAGAATGCGACATTTGTGCCGCCAATCGCATCGATCCGTGATGCGGTGCCACCAAACAACAACACCGGCATGACCATCTGGTAAAGGAGCGTAATGCTCGCGGCGGTCCTAGTGTCCACCTTGTATGTGGAGCCGATGATTGTGCGTGGAGTGAACGTCAATTCGGTGGAGAACAGCGAATTGCCATTCACCTCGGCATTGGAGATGTCTCGCAGCAAATTGACACCATGCAGATGTTGGTGTGAAAGACCCGACTTGGGGCGATTGGTACGTATTTTGACAACACGTACTGGACGATTGAGTATAACGCTTAAAGCTAATGCATTGCGTAGCGCCTGTCCGCCGCCCTCCAAATAGGAGCCATCAATTTCAACAAAACAACTCATACCTGTTTACCTGCAATCACACAACGAATTCAATAATTTATTTCGAGTTATATATTAAAATTTACACACCGACTTTAGCAGCTTCACGAAAGTCTTGCTTATGATAAACCTACTTGGATTTTAATTTCAAATGTCACTTGGGATTGTGATGGACTGTTGGAATTATATCGATTATCAATGCACAGATGACATACGTTTCGTTTTTATTCGATCAAGTTGGCAGAGCTGCACTCCCGTTGCAATCGCGCACAAACACACTGTTTTCTACTTTGTGTACGAGATTCGTTCTGCGCAATAAAAATATTGAATTGAATTAACTATTTGCTGTGTGGTCCGTTATTGGCAATATGTCAAATGTTTACTTACTGCCAGTGGCAACATTTTTAATTTTTCAAGTGACTTTTCTGGGCACGTAAGTCATTTATTACTGCTGTCCGTTGCTATTGGAGAAAAATTCCCTTATATATTATTGTTCTTTGCCTTTGGCAAATTTGCAGTTACATTGTGGCCGTCCTGGAGGGACATGTGGTGCCCACAGTGCCCTACATAAGCGATGCAGCCACTTACTCGCCGGAGAGCTGTATATTCGGCCAATTAATTAACATTGGCAGCATTCTATGTGAGTTGCGCCAGATTTCAAAACAATTTTCATATCTCGAGTGGAACGAATGAGTCATGAAGTACTGATTTATTATTTACCCGCATGTACCCTACTTCCCTTCTCTAACTGGCTCTCTATCTATCTCTCTGCTTCTTCGTCTCTGTCTTTCCCTTTAATGATCGTTTTTCACTTCAAGTGGGACTTACCATCTACGTGCGATTTCGCCATATATTGCAATTGTACGAACATCATCCGGAATTGGACGCCACTTTGCTGCGTCACAATCGCCTGGCTTTGTGGTTCGGCATGCTGTCCTGCCTAGGCATAAGTTTTGTGGGCAACTTTCAGGAGACTAATGTACGCATTATGCACTTCATTGGTGCTTTCTGTTGCTTTGGCTGCGGCACCTTGTACTTTTGGATGCAGGCATTGATCACGTACATCATTTATCCCATGGCTGGTACTAGGAAAACGGCTCACTTGCGTCTGGGCATGTCCGTCTGCTGCACAATCCTGTTCATTATGCTCGCTGTGACTGGCGTCATGTCCCACATCCTCTTCAATGGACAGAATCCGAGAAAATGGTAAGACCAACAATTGATTCCTTATTCATGCAATAGAATTATACATTTGATTCGCATTGCAGGTATCCGTCGGACGGTGGCTGGTATTATCATGTGATAAGCACCATATCGGAATGGATTATGGCCACCATATTTTCATTTTACATACTTACGTTTACGCCTGAATTCCGCGATGTTTCGCTACAGCATCCGCAGATTTCTTTGCTCTCTTACACCATGACCGTATAGATGAGTCATTTATTTTAATCCAATTACGATTTATATAGTGTATACGCAAATCTATGAAGATTCGACAGTGGATCACAGCCACTGCTGGACCCTTGAATCCGCTGAGGATATGATCTAGGATAGGACAGGATACGCTAACAGCTATCGGCTATCTTCTATTCCCTAAGAACCAATATGTAGTGTAGGATTTAAATCAATATCAGCTGCAGGTGTAGATCGTGTATTATATATTGTTTGACTGGTTCAGCTAACTGAAAATGAATTTATAATAAATCTGCACTCGAGTCGAAAATGAAATTGAAACAGCACTCGCCAAATTAGAAATCAATTTAAATTGTTTTAAAATTATTATTGTTTTGTTTCGTTTTTTTTTTTGTTATTTTGTTTTTTATTTGTTCTTTGTTTCCAATACTTGCCAGCAAAGTATCGTTTTTGTAATGCGCTTAACTGTGATATAATACTAACCTAGTACTCCAGGCGAAATAGCGTCATTCTTTATTTCTTTCGTCTCCATCGAATAATACATAATTATATGATGCACACATACATTTAGAGTACATTTATTTATCAATTTGACTTTTTTTACAGTGAAACTCAAAATTATAATTCTCTTTTAAACGTAATAAATAGAAATGTAAATGTAAACAAAAAAAAAATCTGTTCTCTGTTTAAATTAGCATAGCATTTGTAGTTTTGATCAGCGTTTGCGATCTCTGGAACGATCGTTGTCGCGATGCTTGTGTCCTCCGCGGTTATTGTGGCTACTAACACCACCACCGCCACCACCTCCGCTGCCTCCTCCACCACTTCCAACACTGCTGCCACCGCCTCCACCTCCTCCTCCTCCTCCTCCACCGCCACCACTACTACGATGTGAGTAGCGACTATGCGACTTGCCGGAATTGGAACTAGAGTTACGATATTTATCGCTATCACTCAGATTGTTGCCCGGATTGCTAGATCGTTCCTTTTTTACATAATAATCGGAGCGTTCTCTTGACGATTTCCTGTAAAATACGAGAAGATTAATGGATATTCTAGATCTATTTTAACTGAAGTGGTCTTACCTCTTGCGATGCTTGCTGTGCGGCGAGCTGGAGCGCGTCAGTGAGCGTGAATAATGGCGTGATTTCTTTTTGTGTTTGGGCAATGAACGTGAACGTGACCGGGACGAGCGACTTCGATCCCGATCGCGATCACGATCCCGTTCCCGGTCCCGGTCACGATCACGGTCTCGATCCCTATCGCGATCACGATCACGATCGCGATCTCGATGCGATTTCTTGGAGCGCTCACGACTTGCCGAATGACTACGCGATCTTGACCGTGGCGTGCGCGATTGCGTACGTGAGCGTGAGTGCGAACGTGAACGTGAATTCTTCTTCGGCGACTTTTCGGTAGGTAACGGCATTGCACGCTGAATAAATCCGCCCCAGGCATTGTGGGAGCCATTGTTGCGATCTACCGTAATGACCGCCGGAGGAGTGTTGGCCTCCTTGGTCTTATTGCGTGCATCGATATAACGCTTCTTCAATTCCTCGACAGCTGCCTCCAGTTTCTCCACAACTGGCTTGGCCCGCGTATAAAGCTCCATCACCCGATAACAAATATCCGTAATATTCGCCATTGGCACACGAAAGATGCCAAACCATGGCGGACTATGCGGCAACGGTATATTCAGCTTCCGCGCACTCAAATAAATACACGCACAGGCAATCGCCTCCGGCGTATAGCGCATGAAGACATCCGTTCGCAACGAATCGTTCATAAAATTCCATGACATTTGCATTAGTTTCTCGTGCTTCTCATACTGCAGCACCTGCAGATACATGACGATCAGCTTATGCGGGTGCTTCACATGTACACAGAAGCCCAATTCCTTTAGCACGCGCCGCTCTGCCTTGATTACCTGTGTCTTCAGATTCGTGTAGTATTGATCCAACACCATTGGCGCAATTTCTCTGAAATAAAAAAGATACAAAAAGATGTTAGTCCCAAATGCAAATTGTTCACTGTCTTAGACTTACTTTTGAGCGCGCACTTGTTTGATGTGATGAAAGACGTTGATTACATCACGAATGCGACGCGGCGCCTCCTCAATTTTAGATGCAAGGCAGATACAGCTCATGGCCACGGTTTCCATGTTGTGACGGACAAAGCTCTTTGAGTAGAAGAAGCGCTGAAAGAGCACCTGACCAGTGGCCATGGCCACTTGTGGCAAACGGAGCAGTATGCCCGCCGTTTGTATTAGCTCACAGCCAAGGATGCGCAGATCCTTTTCCGTCTCAAGATCGAGGCCATCTTGACTGGATGGAGTTGCATCAATTTTCTCCTCAGGTATCAGACTATTCTCCAACGTGAGCACAATTTTGTTGAAAAGACGTGGATATATGGGCTTGGCCGTCTCGCCATCAGTTCCATCATTTCCCGTGGCAGCGACAGCCGCATTTCCACTGTGCGTATTATTCGAGATGTTCACGTTGTTCGCGTGCACCGAGCTGACGGTAAGTACATTGGTGATTGTTTGCAGTGCTGTTGCCGTTCCCGATACCGTTGACGTTGACGTAAGGGTGGTATGGATGACGCCAGTCGTGGCGGTGATTACACTAGTTGCACCACGACTGGCCATTTCACTTCTAAATTATTATTTAAATTTTAATTTTTTTTATCAGATTTACAAAAAAATGCTATTGTGTACTAATTTGTGAATTTGCAACAGTGTGCACCCAAAAAACGTTTGCAAGAAAACTAAAAGAAAATACTAAAATTATGCGTCAGCACTCAGCTATCGATACGAAGTGTTCGAAAACTATCGACAATTATTAGCGTGCAATGTGCACATCTCCAAACAGCATACAGTTCGAAGTAGATTTGGTACGAACGTGTTCGCGTGGCCGCTGCGCGCTGTAAAAAAGGCTCTTCTAAGTGTAATATTTGGACTTAGCAAAAAAAGATATATCATTTTGTAGTATCGCGTAGTAAATGCAGATGCATAAAAAATAGATGCAGTCGTGTGTATCGGCTTTATACAACTGATATAGAAAATTAACTACAATATATAAAAGTGTAGAAAATAATTTTATAAAAAAGTGAAGTTGGGGGAAAAAAGCCGTGAGCGCCGACTGCCAACTGAGAAATTGTGCAAAATGAGTGGGGATGTGGCTGCTGAAAATGTAAGTAATTTTGAGACGTATTTATTTTTATGTAATTTTCATCTGCTCATCAAGTGCATTAGCGAAAGGGTCAAATTTGTTGTTAATTTTCGCATGCAAAAAAAAAAATGCATAAGTACTTGCAACCAGTGCAAGTTTCGACCGACCTGCGCCTAAATCATGCGTAGTCGCATTGCAATAAAGAGTAAAAGGCCTTTTGGTAATTTACGAAAATGGCGACAATGCATGCAAGTAGTAGCAGGCAGAGACAGGCAGGCAGTAGGAAAACGACGAGAGACGGCAACGACACAACGACAATGTGTATTTGGCACAGTGTGACCGATTTTTGCTGCTCTAAATACTAGTATAGTATTTTATGTGAACAATAATTATTATTTTCCAAAATTAACTATATTTAATTTATTATTTTTGTTTTATTTTTACAACTGTTTATCGACTTAGTATTTGCTTTACATATACAATTTTTTGCCAATCGATGAGAGGTTTTCTATTCGTAGAATACATTAATGCAGATATTAATAAAATATAACACTTGAAAACGAAATGCCGCTTTGGTTTTTGAAAAGAAATTGAAATTCAATGCATTTGTTCAATTTGGTTGTAGTATTTTGCGTATTTTTGACGTTTGTACAAATTTGGTCACACTGCGCGGGGTGCCCAAGTAATCACATGTGTGTACATACATATACACATGCACACAAATAAAAAACAGCCTTGATCTGCCGCCGCCGCAGCCGCTGCTACTGTTGCTGCTGCTGTTACACCTTACGTTGAAAATAATGCTTGACGGAAAGTACGAACAGTAAACGTCAGAAATATCGTGCTATCGTTTCTATATATTCCGCTTACTTCCTGCCCACATGTCTAAATCCTGTCAACTTACGTTGGCATATTCTTCTTGCCTTTTAAATTAATTTTTTTTTTCTTACAAAATATATTTGAATTTGTTAGGGTTGATTTTTCACCACGTGGTGGTGTAGCATGGTGTGGTGTGTCCATTTCCACTTACATATAAAAACATATACGTCTGTAGAGTTTGTAAATCATTGACAATTGACTCGCAGAGTTGCTACTTAAATGTGTCACACACAAACACAGCCATAAGCGTACACATATACACATGCATACACATTGATCGCACAGGTAGTCAATACTTCATTTCTTTTAAGTTCATTTACTTCATTTCTTTTAAGTTCATTTACTTCATTTCTTTTAAGGCATTATATTTTCACAATTGTATGCGTGTATATATATTGTCATAGTGTGTCTGCGCTCGTGTGTGTACTCGTGTAACAATATAGGTATACGCTGTGAGATTTGTCCAAAATGTTCTAAATATTTCCGTGAAGAATCTCAAAATTGTTGCGTGAATAACTGCGATGGAATTTCAATTAGCTGTTTGTATTTTGAATCCTAATCTTTATTGGTCCAGTCAATTGTTTTCTACATTTCATTTAATTTATCTCTTTTTTTTATGTATTGCAGAATATACACGTGCAAAATGGCGGCAGCTGCGAAGTGCAATCGAATGGTGTAACCACAAATGGACACCATCACCACCATCAGAGCAGCAGCGGCAGCGGTAAACATAAATCATCCAGCAAGGATAAACATCGTGATAGAGAACGCAGCAGCGAGCATAAGAGCTCCAGCTCTTCATCTAGGGAACATAAGAGCGGAAGCAGTAGCAGCAGTCGGTAAGAGTCCAATATCAATATATGTATTTCTTGATCTGCTTTAGCTTTAATATGTTGTTTATTTAATGTGTGTTAACAGCGATAAAGATAAACATAAGAGCAGCAGCAGCTCTTCGAGTGGCAAGGACAAGCATAGGGATAAGGACCGAGATAGCAGTACCTCAAATCGCAGCTCTTCGTCGTCATCGTCCAGCCATCGGGATAAGAACGGCAAGCACAAGTCTTCGTCAAGCCATCATAAGAGCAGCAGTAGTAGCGGTTCGTCCTCCAAGGACAAGGACCGTCGCGATAAGGATCGCAGCAGCAGCAGCTCCTCCAGCCGAGATAAACACAAGTCTTCGTCGTCGTCTTCGAGCTCACGTCATAAGAGCTCATCGTCGTCATCGAAAAGCAAACATTCCAGTTCAAGTTCTAGGCATAGTTCATCCTCGAAAGATCCCTCCTATGATGGTGTATTCGTTAAGCCCGAGCCTGTTTCACAGCCAAGCGTGCATGAACATGCTGATCCGCTACAGATGCAGTTGCAACAGCAGCAGATGCTCCAAATGCAGCAGCAGCAATTCCAACTGCAACAGCAACAGCAACTTCAAGAACAGCATCAGCAGCTCCAGCAACAACATCTCCAGCAACTGCAGCAACAGCAACAACAGCAACAACTTCAGCAGCAGCAGCAGCTCCAGCAACATTTGCAATCGGTGGAATGCAATGGCTATAAAAATGGCTACGAAGAACACATCGTTGATGTTAAGAAAGAGGAGGACAACTTTGATCTATCCCAGGCCAGCTCCTGCGACTATTCGATGTCGCAGTTCAGATCCGATGAGCCAGCGTTTGTAGCTAAAGAAGAGGCCACCTATACGGAGGACGATGACGACGACGATAATGACAATGACAATGACAAATATAACGACAACAATATGAATATGAATAACGATGGCGAGGACGAGGATGAAGATATGCCGTTGGCAATGCGTAAACGCAAACAAGAGCCCTCCGATGAAATGGACGGAAATGGAGACGATGACGATGAAGACATTCCGTTGCTTGCGCGCAAAAAGATGAAAAAAGAGTTGAAGGACAAGAAAAACAAAAAGAAGCGCCCCAAAATGGAGATCGATGACGAATACGGCAGCACGAAACCCAAAAAGAAAAAGGTTAAAAAGGTAAACAAACAAAAAACAAGAAATGATTTGCAAATGGTTTAATAAACGTTTTAAATTATCCCATCCAGGAACCTGAGATCAAGAATGAACCCAGCCAAACGTCTGCCACAAAACGTGCGCGCAAAGACAAAAAGGACGAAGAGGAAGAAGTGTGGAGATGGTAAGTACCTGTTTATTTATTAAAGTATTAGTATAACAAACTAAAGTGATAGATAGGCAATCGCTTATAAAAGTATTCATAACTCAGAAATTCAACAGGCTCAAATTCGATACAAAATGCGAGTTTAAAAAACAAATTATTTAGCTTTGCTTAAAGCTATTATTATCATTAACATTAACGCGATTATGCGATTGTGTGTGGGTGTTTGTGTGTATGTGTGTGAATTTTGAATGTCACTGACCTATATTTTTTGAAAGTCACATTTGGCAGTGACACGGCTGGGGCGATGAGTGTGTAAACTTTTTGGCCATTCACCGCGAGACGCGTGCAACAGCTGTGCAGCCAAATAGATTGTGGTTATGTTTGATACTCGTTTTTTTTTTTTTTTTTTTTTTTTCTTTCATTTTCATTTGATGCGCGTTATGTGAGCGCTAATGGCAAATGGCAACAAATTTGCTGTTTCTGTCGTTGTTTGCGGCTAAACGTGAATTTCACATTATATTTAAACAGCAACGATTCGCAACAATTGCAACTAGTATTAAAAAGAATTCTAGCGACTACAACAACAGCAACAATAATAATAATAGTAATAACAGCATTATTAAGAAAACTAAAATTAAAACAAAACGTGCTTGTATTATTTCAAGGTGGGAAGAGGAGAAACGTGAAGATGGTGTCAAATGGACAACACTGGAACATAAGGGACCCGTTTTCGCCCCACCCTATGAGCGTGTACCCCGCAATGTGCGCTTCTTTTATGATGGCAAGCCAATGGAGCTGAGCGAGGAGACCGAGGAGGCGGCCACATTCTATGCAAAGATGTTAAATCACGATTATTGCACCAAGGACGTATTCAATAACAATTTCTTTAAGGATTTCCGCAAGACAATGACATCCAAGGAGAAAGAAATCATTAAAGATTTTCACAAATGCAATTTCCAAGAGATGCATGAATACTTCCAGGCTGAATCCGAGAAACGTAAGGCGGCCACAAAAGAGGAGAAGCTTGCGAAAAAGGCGGAGAACGAGGCTCTAATCAAGGAGTATGGTTTCTGCATGATTGACGGTCACAAAGAGAAGATCGGAAACTTTCGCTTGGAGCCGCCTGGCCTATTTCGTGGTCGTGGAGAGCATCCAAAGATGGGCATGATCAAGCGTAGAATTGAGGCCAAGGATGTCTCCATCAATTGTGGCAAGCAATCGAAGGTGCCGCGTCCGCCGCCGGGCGAACGTTGGAAGGAAGTGCGTCACGACAATACCGTTACATGGCTAGCATCCTGGACGGAGAATGTGCAGGGTCAGGTGAAATACATCATGCTGAATCCATCGTCCAAGCTAAAGGGCGAAAAGGATCATATTAAATATGAGACAGCCCGCCGGCTGGATAAGTTTATTGACAAAATACGCGCCACCTATCGCGACGAATGGAAGTCGAAGGAGATGCGTGTCCGCCAACGTGCCGTTGCCCTGTATTTCATTGATAAGCTCGCGCTGAGAGCGGGTAACGAAAAGGATGAGGATCAAGCCGATACAGTCGGCTGCTGTTCACTGCGTGTCGAGCATGTGCAGCTGCACCGGGAGCTAAATAATAAAGAGAATGTGGTCGTTTTTGATTTTCCTGGTAAGGATTCCATACGTTATTACAACGAGGTCGAGGTGGAAAAGCGTGTCTTCAAAAATCTCGAACTGTTCATGGAGAACAAGAAGGACGGCGATGATCTGTTCGATCGCCTCAATACCCAAGTGCTAAACGAGCATCTCAAAGAGTTGATGGAAGGTAATTGGCATGAAACTCTTGTATAACTATTGCTCAAGGTCTAATACTATACTATTCTGTTTCTGGATTCGGTTAACAGGTCTCACGGCTAAAGTATTTCGTACATATAACGCATCGAAAACACTGCAAAGCCAATTGGATCTGCTTACGGATCCGGACGCTTCGGTTGCCGAGAAGCTGTTAGCCTACAATCGCGCTAATCGTGCGGTTGCCATCCTCTGTAACCATCAGCGTTCCGTGCCGAAAGGACATCAAAAGTCAATGGAGAACCTAAAGGAGAAAATACGCGCCAAGCGCGATGCCCTTGACGAATGCGAGTCTGAATATCATGTAAGTGAAGCACAACAAATTCTCCAAGTTAATTAGTTCAATTCATACTAAATATATACTCGATTATCCATCTATAAATAGGATCTGAAAAAGGCAGCTAAGCGTGGTTCCGTTAAGGAGAGGCTTAATGCCGATAAGAAAGGCAAACAATTGGAACGTTTGAAGGATCAACTGAAAAAATTGGAACTACAAGAGACTGATAGAGACGAGAATAAGACCATTGCCTTGGGCACATCCAAACTGAATTATCTCGATCCACGCATCACAGTTGCCTGGTAAATAAAGAAACTAGATTAATCGTCTAAAAGTTACAAACTAATCCAATCCAATTCCATTTTCTTGCAGGTGTAAAAAGTATGGCGTGCCGATTGAGAAAATCTTTAATAAAACGCATAGAACCAAATTTCTCTGGGCTATACATATGGCCGATGAGAATTATCGTTTTTAAACAATTGTTTTTAACACAACCAAACAAATTACAAAAAAAAAAAAAGAAATGAAAAAAACAACACGAATCCCACAAACTCATGCACAGAACGGAACAGGAGAAGAAGCACCTATGAAAGCGAAGACCAACCAAATTCACATACCTTACACTCTCACGCACACATATAGAGAAAGTCACCGTTACATGGAATCCACCTTCTACGGATTGGCAAACCTCCTCCTAATCGTCGGCTTATGCAATGGAATGCATATACAGAGACAACTGGAGGAATCGAACAGAATGATACACATATATATTTAATGTGGATTATTTTTGGTTGCAAACACACACACAGTAAATATTTATGTATATGTACATACATAGATGTATATGTATATAAATATATATCATTTTATTGTAATGCTTAACAGAGTGTTGTGTACTACGCTAAAGTTTAACTTGCCAGCAATGTAGTCGCAGGCGCTCTCCCACTGTACTCAACAGCAATAATACACAGGCACACAGACACACACACATACATAAATTTAATAAACAAATAAAGCAAACACACACACACACACCACCACCAAACACCACCGTGCACGCATGCAAGCACATACATAAACACACACACATACTTAAGCGTATCAATGCATGAGTGATGCTTGGGATGTGAGCGTGCGTGTACGTGAGCTCGAGTGTGTGTGTGTGTGTGTAAAAGCCGCCGGAGAACATAATTTTTTGTATGTTAATAATAAATACCTATGTCTTACAAAAATCAATTATTCTGATAGGTTATTATTAAAATTATTATTATTTTTATTACTATATAAAATGATACTATATATATATAATTTTTTTTTTTTTTTTTAATTAATTAACTGTGTATGAAAGAGAATACATTTTATGTTTATACTTATAGTTGATCTTCGTTTAGCAAAAAGTTTACACCTACAATTAATAATAAATTAAAGAAACAAGAAAAAAAACACATACATATTAGTAAGTGCTAAGTGAAGAATGAAGAAAAACCTTGTAGCCCACTTATAGCATAGCATAATTTATTCGATTAGAACAGAACAGCGAAGAAACGCAATTGGCGATAAGAGAAGAACACACATACATGTACACATGTACATACACATAGACCCACCCACCCACAAATCCACACACACACACCTACACCCACACACATAAACATAAAGAGAAAGAAAAGAAATTTAAATACTATGTAATTACGTTGTAATTGTGCACAACAAAATGGCCACATGCAGATATTGAAAATATACCACATATACATATATACTATATATATATATATGTACATTTTAAAACAATTATGTTATTTTTTAAAGTTCTTTTAGTTTAAGAAGACCGCGTGTTTTCACTATTTTTATGCTAATTATCCAAAACTAATTTGCTTTTGTACAAAAACTGCAAACAGAGCAGCAACAACAATTTGTTAGAAATGAGAAACTTGATTTTTGTTTTAAATATACATATATATAATTTTTTTTCTTCACACAAATAAAACGACCAGCTGCACTCACACATAGAGACAGGTTTCAAATTTTGTTCTATTAACGAATGTTAGATAAATGTTAAACAACAATCAAAAGCAGAGAGAACAACGCAACAAAAATAAGTAAACTAAATTCAAACAAACAACAGAACAGAAGGGGAAGAAGAAGATTAGAGAGAGAGAGAGAGAAAACAATGATTAAAAATGCAACTAAGTTATAAATGAGAAATCCACATTATAAATAGGATTTATTATGATTATTGTACGTGCAATTAAGTGAATTAAATAATGTTTGATCAATGACATAAATAAAAAAATAAATTGTAAAGAAAAACAAAAAAGAAAAAGAAACAGGAAAAACTCAACACAAATTTAGAACCTTGATGATAATTGGTAATCCAAAAATGTATGTATGTATGTAGTTGTATTTGTATTTTAATTATGCGAATTGTGTAACGAGAAGAGGAAGAGCTGTCAGTTCTGGGGGAGGGCGGGTCACATAGAAATGCATGCATTGATATGTGTGAGAGTGTGCGTGCATGGACATAAATTATTCGTTTTCTCATATGCAGACACTGCAAACGAATAGCATTCAAAACGGAATGCAAAGAAAGACAAAAAACAAAAAAGAAATGGCAGACAATGTACGTACACATGCATATACATATAAGTATGTGTGTGCACATGTACTCATATACTATATATACATATATATAAAATTAAAAAAGATTAATTTTGTCTTATTTTAAAGAATGTGACGCTTTTAAGGTAGCAAATTGGACAAGTCCTGTACTGTCTTCTGAGTGTGTGTGCATACTCACATAGACAAACAGATATACATATATATTTACAAACACACACACACATACATACATAAACTTGGCATATTACAATATAATGTAAGAAGCAGAGAAAAAAAAACAGAAATTGTAAGTTGTAAGTTTAATGTAATGGAACGATGCAAATATACCTACGACAACACATATTATATGTATAATAAATATATACATACATATATGCGTATGTGTATATGTATACAAACATTTCAAATCTGAAACAACTTGACTTTCATTTTTGCTGGGATTAAATATTTATCAATTTGGCTGCATTGACAACTTTCTGTATACTGAAGCAAACTTAATATGTAAATATGTATATGTACACATATATACATATGTCTCACTCCAACTTCGTATTTGCTCGGCTGTCTTATTCTTTTGCGCTCTCAATAGAGCCTGCCATCTGAGTGAGGGTCATGAGCCTAGTTCGATCGAGCGAGATGGCACATGCGTATGTATAACAGATGAAATGTTTATTCGATCGTTCTACTTTCCTCTCTCTTTCTCTCTCTCACTCTCACAGTCAATTGGTATGTATTTCCGCCATTTTCTATTTGTGAGCACCAAAAAGGACGTAAAAATACTAGACTTTTCACGTTCACACTAAAACATCCTCACGCCTCATGCTGAAAGCAAAATCTTTACAGGAGACTCAAAATAAAAATATAACTCATCAATTTTTAGGTATGTTATATATATATATATATTTCATATTATATCATCTATCATACATAATTTCCGTTTCTGTTTATTTTTATCCTTTTCAGTTTAAGCTACTAAGAATTTGACAGAATTTTAGTTAATTTTCCGAGTGACAAATTGATTCATTTAATAAAAAAAAACATAATATTTATATAAAGATAAGAGAACGTGCGACAAAAAAAAATTATTAAATTATGTAATAATTAGAATAAATATGTAACAAAAAATGACAAGTGACATATGCATGTATATGTTTTCTTTTTTAATAATGTTATTTAGGTTAGCTTAAAAATCGGATATTGCAATTTTGCTGGTTTCAAAGTATTTTGTTTGTTAGTTTTTTTTTTATTATATTATTATTGCGCTTACAACTAAGTTTTCCATATAATAAAATTGCGTGAATGTGTGTGTGTGTGTGTGTGTGTGTGTGTGTGTGTGTGTGTGTGTATGTGTATCTGTGTATGTGTGTGTGTGTGTATTGTTATTGTTCATATCTCAATATGTATAAATATATAAATAAATTTATAGGAATATGTGTTGGTTTTAAGCAACTTTTTTTTTGTTTTTTTTTTAGTTTTTATTTTTTTTATTTTGTTATTTTTTAAGTTAAGCGGCCCTTTTTTGTTTTAAAAAAGCATTACAAATCGAATAAATATATGTTTTTTTTTTATATATGTATATATATATATAATTTTGCTTTTGCATGTCTCATATACGATCATAAATTTATTAAATTTTGTTAATATATTTAATTTGCTTGTTGCTGATATTGAAAAAACGGAAGGACTTGCGACAAAAATGGTTTCCACTTCCTGCTGTTTGTCTCTACGCTAGATTTGTTTGTTGTTCTTGTAAAAACGTATAAAAAGCTAAATAGGTTTGTTTTTAAAAAAATCTCTTTTATATATATATATATATATATATATATATATATATATATATATATATATATATATATATATATATATATATATATATATATATATATATATATATTTATGTATAAATATGCTTCCTATCCTTAAGATTTCGCTTTGAATACGCATGTAGGATATATTTTTGTGCGACTTTTTTTTTATTATTTTATTATTATTTTTTTCTTCATTTTTTTTCTTCTTCTTATGTTGCGTTCAAAAATTCTTGTATTTCTGTTTGTTTTGGACTAAGTCGACACGTTGCTAAAATTCTAAAAATTGATACGTGTTGTTGTTGTTGTTTTCGCCGTAAGATTATCAATATTGTTGCAATTGCCAAACACGTGCTGTTGCATCTGCACTCTAAAACTCCCATTGTGTAGCAGAGTCGGTGCCGTCATCCAGCAATTTAAAAGCTCCATTTTTGGTGGCGCCCAAAAATTTACCCTGTTCCGATCTGTAAGGAAACGAATCAACAGCATTAAGTCAATATCTAACGTCTAAATCAAAAACATATTTAAAAAGCCATTAACAGCTTTTTATAACAGTCTGTATTAGTGTAATTATGTTAATAGAAACTGGCTGTTAGCCAACAGCACGCTGTTAATGGCTTTGCTTGTTACAGTGGCGCCAAATGAATTTGAAAATTTCCAATTGGAACCAGCTAACAGATCTGATTGAGCCATAACAGTGCAGTTTGCTAACATATTCTAAGCTAATGTTAATTGTGTGGCCGTTATATGTAAATTGTAAACTTGTTTTAGCTGTTTTGAATTTGTATTTTACCTTATGCAAATTCGTGTTGGCTCACGCAATTCCAAAAAGAAACCATCGGTGGGCGCATCGGCATCCACCGAAATACTTTCGCCATCGATGCGCCAGTATTTGCCGCTATGCGCCTTCAAATGAACCATGCCCTTCTGTGCACGCTCGACCAGAATGGTCTCATAGGTGGCCTTGTTGCATTCCAGCTTCAGATTACCGGGCGTGCGATAGCCAACGAAACCCTGCTCACATTTCAGCACCAAAATGGGCCTAAGACGAAAGAGATGCAATCAGTTTAAATGTTTAATCAATGGAATTTAGTGTTCAACACTTACCGATTGATCAAATAGAAATAGAATTTGGTAATATCCTCAATGGACTCGGAGGTGGCAAACAAATGGCCCGAACGTTTGGTGGCCAAGAACTTGCCATTGTTGGCGCGGAACGAGAGCGATCCATCACCATGCCAGATCAGCTCGAACAGGGCATCGGCACAGCGACGATTGCCAGTGGCCTGGATGCCACCGCCAGCCGAGAGACACCAATAGCGATCCTGTGTGGTGCGCAAGGCCCAACGATGCGCCGACCAATCGTATTCCAGCTGGAAGGTTTCATTGTCGCCCACCTCGTCCTGATTGGCAGTCACATCGACGCCCTGCTTGACGCTCACATAGCGCAAATTGAGGCCAGCAATGAACGAGGCCTGGGGCAATGAATCCTCCAGCGAGAACAGCTCATCACGGGTCACCGTCGAGGAGCGTGATTTCAAGACAGCCTTCGAGCCAATTGGCGACAGATATTGTCCCTGACGATCGCGCAAAGCCAAATGCCCGCCATGATATTCAGCACTGAACAGACAATCCTCATTGCAAACCACCTGCAGCTTGCCATTGGCATTAAGATATCTGAGCAGAAGAGGAGGAGTTAATAAATCAAAGTTATTGCCAGATAATCCAATTTGAATTAGCTCACTTATTGTTGCAAGTGTGCAGGGCGTAACGGCCACCTTCCTCGGCACGAAACTCGAGCGTGAAGAGCGTATCCTCGCCCCACGGTATATTGGCATCCACATGTATCTCGTCCTGCGATTCCGATAGATGCGCGAATCGTTTGCGTCCAATCGAACGCAAATTCACCTGAGGCCTGGCCGCCAAATGAACCGTCCAAAACTCACTGGCGCCTGGTGTCTTTGCCGTGCAGACCAGTTTGTCGGGTGTGCCGCCCAAGAAATAGCCACGCGACTCATTCTTCAATGCCCAACGGCCGCTGCCATCCTCGCTGATGCTAATCTGAAAGCGACTGCCCGCATCACGCTCCTCGCTCTCGCACAGCACATTGCCAAATTGATCGACCGATAGATATTTGTTCAGATGAGATCGTAAGTAGATAATACCTGTGAGTGAAAACAACAACAAATAATTTATAAAGAAATTAATATAAATATATATTTATCAATTATGCATAATATATATATCTCTAAAATGTGCTTCTTATCAATTTTTTACCTAATATATATTTTTCCAATATTTTATTTGTTAATTTAATTTCCTTATTCAGCATATGCTTCAAACTGTCTCTCATAGAGCATATACCCGCTGCACTTTGCTGCTTTGCACTACAGCTACAGCCAATTAACGCTGCGCTTCTACTTTTCTCTTTGCTCTTGTTATCTCCTTCTCTTTTACTCTCTTGCATGACTTGTGTATGCTATGTGATATTTGCAATTGCTGTACGCGTAACGGGAATGCCGGCTACAACAAAAACATCAACAGCAATCAGCTGTCAATGGCAAATTAGCGATGGCACCTCGCACAACCACACACACACACAGAGAGGGAGAGGGAGAGAGAGAGAGAGATGGTAAATGGGCAGCAGCAGCCAAAGATACTTAATTAGTTATCGATAGGCGGCTTAGAGACAAAGCGCTTGCTGCTTTTAATACCAATTAAATGTTGCAGCGCAAGCAAGCAAGCACATATAATACCGTTGGCATTTATATTACTCTTAAATATTTATTAATATTAAATAATTTAAATAAATACCTAATTCATTTGTTTTTTTTTTTTCGATATACATATAATTATTATTTATTTCAAATCATTTCGTTTTATATACTTTTCCATTTATCGATAACTATTGATATTGTTAAATGATTTTTTGTAAGCTAGTTATTCTGTGGGATTATCGCCTATTGCATTACAGGGTATCTATAAATTAGTCACACTCCAATTTTTCTTTTTCTTTTTAGAAATATAACGTATATTTACTTGTGATTGATATTATTATTAAGCAATTTAGCTAAAAGAAAATTAACGTTTCGACTTTTTGAACGTCCATTTCAATTTGGCTGAGCTATTTTAATGGCCGTTACGAATGCTAGAGCTCGGCTTTCGACCAAATATTTTATATTAATTGCCAATGGCAACAGCAACAGCAACAGCAGCATGAAGAGCAAACGAGTTGCTTTAATTATAATTGCCACAGCAGAGACCAAAGAGACCAGAGACCAGCTTAGCCAGACCTGGCCTGGCCTGGCCTGGCCTGGCCTAGCCTGACTTGGCCTGGCCAAAGCCAATTGCAATGCCGTTGCAAATGCAGCGCTGTGGCATGCAACATGTGGCGTCTTTTGATAAATGATGCCAAATTCGTAAAACGCTTTGTTTTACCAGCAAATCTATTTGCCCAGCTGCAAATTGTGGCAATGATTTATGTTGTGCGGTTAACGAATATATATATATATATATATATATATACATACATATATCTGAGTTATATATACTTACATATATAATAATATATATAAATATAAACCAAAGCCGCAACTGATAATTGTTCGTTCTTTTATCTCACTCACTCAATCTCTCTCTCTCTCTCTCTCTCTCTCTACCTCTCCCTACCACCCTCCCTCCCTATCTCTCTCTCTCTCTCTCTGTCTCTCTCGCTCTTTTATGAGCCAGCTAAAATGATTTATTACCAGCAATTAAATGCAGCCCGTGCTCTTGGTCATTAGCATTATCATTATCATTATCATTATCATTAAGCTTTATCACTCGTCATTATCAAAACTTCATTTCCATATTCATTTTCATTTTGATTTGCATATTATGCCGTTTGTTTCGATTAATTGTGTTCGCTTATCAGAGAAGTTTTGCTGATAAAGAGAGCACTAATCGTAGTACAGTGAAAGCTCACTGTGGCGCACAATGATGAATACGACACAATTTGGAGTTGAATTTATGAGAATGCACAGACATAAATGTATATACATAAATATGAATGCATTGCGTGATTCAGTACAGTCTACAACAAAAGCTACGTGATTTGATGAGCTAAAGCAGAGAGCGCTCTTATCGATTTAGTAAAGCTTCCCTGTTCCTCTTATCAAACAAATATAAATCCATTAATCATAAATATGGAATAATTTTTAGATTATTCTATATCTTTGATTTTCTATATCTTTCCTGAATAATTGAATACATATTTTCGATATGATTTAATATTATTATTGATATATTTAAACCTTTGAAAAACTTGCTTTATAGCCGTTTCTTTCTTGAATATCTGGCAATAATGGAAAATATTCATTTAAAACGCAGAACATAATGGATCTGCTGGCCTGATGATCCGCAGTGTATAAGAGAATGAATGATATGACGAATGAACTCAAGACAATGAAAAGATTTATAAATAATTTAAATTAGAAATCCATTTCCATATATAAGAGTATCTAATGTAATCTTCTTTCAAATTATCTATGCCCATGTAACAGAGATAAAAGAATACGAGAATGTAGATGCGAAGCAAAAGAAAAACTAAAGAAGAGATCTGATATATCTAATATCTAATATATCTTATTCTACATATTCATCTATATCTTCTATATCTCTTAGATATAGCAACTATTGACCCAACAAATATCCCATTCATTTTGCTCATTGATCTAGTTAGATATTGGTCATCTACTCACTTTCACCGGTGTTCGATGGCTCCAGGGTCCAGAGCTGCTTCTTCTTGAGGCTAGCCCCATTGGCATTCAGCTTGAAGCCAAATGTCTCGGCAGTCATGTACTTGTGCTGTCCATTGATCAGACCGATGGTCCACCAGCCCTTCTGTTGATTCTGTGAGATGATGTCCCCATTGCTGTGGCCCAGCTCACAGCTCTGGCCGTTCATGGTGCTTATGGGAGCAATGATGGCGGCTGTTGCACAAAACTAGTTGAATACCAAACAAATCAAAATGCACCTTTTGCTGTTGCTGTTGTTGTTGCTGTTGTAATGGCCAAGTGGAGCTCTTCTTCTTGCCTGGTTCTGTGTGATAAATAGATGTGTGGAACTAATTTATATATGCGCATATAATATTTTTTTGTTTTTGTTATATGGAAAAAGGCAAATGTGTATTTCAGCAAGAATTTGATTTGATTTTATAAAACTTGATATATCTATATATATGACTATGTCAAATTCGATATATTTTGTATATACATATAAATGTCAAAGTATATCGTAAGGAAGCAAAATTTCAAGAAAAATATATTTATTTACATATATGTATATTTTTATTTATATTTTTATATGCGCATTAGAGTAGTTAATTTATTTGCAATAAAATCCTCACGAGCCAATGCCAAAAAGCTGCAGACAGGAAGTTCATTGAAAACATCAAATCAAAGTATCGATAACTTACTTTGCAACGCTGATTGTAAATGTATGTGTGTGTGTGTGTGTGTTTGCATGCATATGAGCAGTCGGCTGGGTAAATTTATGTGCATGTCAACCGAAGCAAACAGATCGCCTGCCTGCATGCCAGCCTGCCAGACATTTCGCCAGCCATGTGTACAGTGCATGCTGAACATTCAACAACATTCAACTGGCAACAGGCGAGTTGCAACAGTCGAGTTGCAACTGGCGACAACTGCAGCAGACAGACGCGTCCATTGATATTGGTCTGACATTCATTTCAATGTCGCCAAGTTGAACAGGAAACGTAGATAACGCAATGCATCTTACATTCATACCCAGCAATGGCTGACAAGCGGGTATATGGTAGATGGCGATGCAGAATCGATGACAAGTCGAATATATTACTATTTATAGAGGGTATTTTTGGCAGTCGTTGACAACAAAAAGCATCAATTGTTTAGCATATATTAATTCATTTCAGCATTGCTGTTCACTGGGTATTCTTGTAGTCTGTCAGTTGCAATTGAAGCGTCTGCTTTGCAGCGACAACCAACGTTGCTTCATTAACATGCAGCAAGAGCAATAGAAAAATTCAAATTCAAATTCAAATTGAAATCTAAATTCAAATTCAACTGTCGGCAAATCAGCTGTCAAAATGTCAAACAGCTAGCGATGACATTGAACATTAGAGAGCAGCTTTAATTGACTATCGATAGCAGGCGCGGGACTTGTAAGTGTAATCGAGGCAGCCGACTTAGTAATTCGATAATTTATTGCAAGATCTGTCTAAGCTGAACGTTAAACATTTGAAAAGTGGCTCCATTTAACAGTTACACATGTAAGCCAATTAACCGACTTTGATACATGTGTGGGCGTGTCCGTGAGTGTGAGTGGATCATAAGTATTTGGGCAACTCATTAGCGTGACGCGTGCCAGCTAATCAGAGTCAACGAATCATATGGCCAGGCGTATGACTCAACCGCATTAAAGCCACAAAACGCACAGGAATAAAAGCTGGCTAAAGATAACAAAACAATGCTGCAGTAGAGAGCGTATGACTAACAGATACCCTGTAACAGAAATATATGCAACTTAAGGCATGCTTAGGCTTCAAAAAGTGATCTACAAAATGTCTCTATAATACTATAAACCTCGATTCAATGTTGAAAATATTGTAAATAATATAAATATTTGATACATGTAAGATTATATCTATTTATGCATCACTTGTGATCATTCCGAATAAGTAAACTTCAAAATAAATATTTTAAAAATTGAAAATTGCATTATTAATTTTCTATTTTTTTTATAAATTAAATAATTAATGAAATTTAAAAAATTTTAATTTAACAAATAAAATAATTTTTAAATTTAGTTTCTTCTGCTCATTGCAAAAGTAATATCAAAATTTTTAAAAATTTATTTTAAAGATCACTTTTTCGATAGATTTTCTATAATTTATCGATAGGCATTTTATGCTGGTCATATATGTAAATATTCACATTTTAAACCCTTCTCTCAGCTTGTTACACAAATCTGTGCAATGGGCATAATGCCTTCATTCGCTTTCGTATAGGGTATACAAAAATATATAGCGCATATGTGGGGGCGGCTGGCCAGCTGCAGGAGAGCAAGAGCACTCAACAATGTTGTTGATGGACAGGCGGCAACGACTTTTGGTAGGTGTGCAGCTGAAATGTGCTTCACTTAGCTTCTTTTTTGTTACTTTTTTATGCTTTGCATGCATACATTTTATATACACATACATACATATTCTCAAAAAAAGAAAAGGGAAACGAGCCAAGCCTGGAACTGATGGACGATTGTGGCTGGCGGCTGGCAGCGGCACGTAGCGAGCTGCGTGATGGACGTGCATAGGAGACAGCGGCGCCCATAGTGATGGCTCCTTCATATGCTATCGTTGTTGTTGCTGTTGTTGTTGTCATTTCTAGGCGTTGGCTTACGGCTGACCATTTGGAAGAGATTTTCATTTGACTCAGCGCCATTTGGCGCTGGGGCGTTGCCTCTTTGCAAGCAAATGAAATAAACTAAAGGCAAATATTAACCAGAGGCAAATCGGATGGCAGATTAACATCAAATAAAACGCAAAATAGCAGTGAAAACGCTGCGCACACAAACAAACACACGCACACACATACGGAAATCCTCCCCGTTCGCCTTGAACACACCTAATGGCTTTTTGCGCTAATCTGGCATCGCCGAAAGTATTAAAGTTCACAGCGTGTGTTTGTTTGTGTTAATGTATGTATCTGTATGTTGCTCTCATTCAATATAACTATCTCGCTCTGGCAAAAAGTCAATGCTCGCTGGTTTCTTGTAAAGTCAGCTTTAACAGCAAGCAGCAGTGGTAGTGGCAGTGGCAGTGGCAGAGGTGGAGGCAGCAGTGCCAGCAGCAGCGCCAGCAGCAGCAATATGTATTTCCCTTTTCCCATGTTAAGTGAAATTCAATAAGCGCCGTTCTTGCAATCGTTTTGCACATTTTTGCCGCTTTAAAATGCAATTGCAATTCGTTGGAAAATTAATTGCAGCGCATCAAAAAGCAATTGCAACACACAAATATATGTTCATATACGTATACATATATAAATATACATATGTATGTATGTATGCATATGTATATGTGGCCACATGTGCATACACATGCAGATGTGAAAGAAAACCCAAGTAAATCATAATTAATTATGCATGCCGATTTGTTTTCGAAGCCCATCGCTGCAACACACATTCACACATACACATACATACGCACAGATGTACATTGGAATGAGAGAAAAAAAAAAAGAACGAATGCAAGCAAACCCAAGAAAGAAAGGCAGCAGCAGAGGCAGCGCAGCAGCAGCGCCAAACAGTTAAACACCGTTGCATTTAGTTAGCTAAAGAAGAGCTGGCAGCGCCAATTACTGCAAATGGTGTGGCAACAATGGCCAAGCGGAACAGCGTCATAACTAGACAGCAGCAGCAGCAGCAGCAGCAATCGCTGAAGAACAAGAACAAGAACACAAACGGGAGCAGCAAAAAGCTTACAGCTGCAACGGCTCGGCTGGCTAAGTAGCTCACAAGTGAGCGACTGGTTCATTTATACACACTCACGCACACAGAGATAGGCTCCAATACACTCAAACTCAATCAAATTGAGTGGCATGAGGCCAGTTTACCGCTTCTTCTTCTTATTTTTATATTTACTGCTGCTGCTGCTGTTGCTGCGCTGCTCGCAAATCAATTAAATTACACTATTGTACTCTTGTATTTGCCTAGTTTGTCATGTGGCATTATTAAACGCAATCTAATTAAATGAAATTGTACACGCACACACAAATTGATTGTAGATATGCACAGCACACACACACACACACACACACACACACACACACACACACACACACACACACACACACACACTCACACACATATGTATACACATTTGCTTTTAGCAAATTAGGAAAATGTAAAATATGATGAAATTTTATCGCATCGCACACCTTTCACCAGTCAACATTTTGCGTGTGTCGCGCTATTTGTGGCCATGCCCCGCTCTCACTCCCTCTCACTCTCTTGCTCATCTCTTTGCGTGTGTATCTTGTTAATGATAACGGTAAACTGATAAACGCACAGCAAATTCAAACAATACGAGCTCATCATCAGCCAACGGAGTGAAACAGAAATTCAGAAAAATATACAATCACACACCGACAGACACTCAAACACACACACACACACATGCATAGGATGCAGCTGTTGCTCAAGCTTTGCGCAATTATGTATGCAATAAAGAGATGGGCAAAGTAACAAAGTGAGTGGGCGAGCGAGATGGGTGGGGGAGAGGCACGGGCAGCTAGTAGCTAGCATTGACCAGCGTTGCCACCAGATGCCATTAGAATGGCCAACGGACACGGAGCTGATCTGCTTCGCTCTAATCTGCATACACCGAAAACAATTTAAACTGAATCAGCGTCAGTATGTGTCGTAATTTTTTATAATACGATGGCCATCAACAACAACAGCGCACAAATATTTATGTCTGCTGCAAGCATACGGTATATTTTTACTGTACAAGCAGCAGACGCCGCCCGAAGTCGAGCAGCAAGCAGCAGCAACAAGAACAAAAGAATTGCTCCAAATCTCGGCTTCAGACGTTCTAAAAATACGCACACACACACACAAACACGCATACACTGGGAGACGCAACGAGAAGATATATAGAGAGACAGAGTGAGTGCGAGAGAGCGGTTACATTTACTGATGCACAGATACAGACATCAGCACGGCCGGCAGACATTAATATTAGTGGCCCACGTCTTCGTTTTTAAGACATGCCACCGACTTCCAAGTGGCTGCTTCTGCTGCTTGAGGCGCACGCGCGCGCGCAACCGAGCGTTGCATTTGCATTGTATATACATATACATACATCTATAGTATATACATACATACATACATGTCTACATCTGCAGGTGCGGTATGCGATGAAAGAGGACAGGCAAAGAATGATGTTGGCACATGGCACACTGGTTTCCTAGTAAGATTTAGCTTGTGCAAAAGAAATAGGCCAGCATAATTGAAAAGTTAACTATTCAGCTTAAACTATAATTACATATATTTTATTATTTATATTTATAAATTAGTGGCAAATGATTTTTCGCTCAGTGCACAGCACATACATATGTGTGTACATACATACGCCATTTTACATTTTATTACCGTAGCTTTACAAGTGCTCAAGGGCACACACACACGCACACATAGATAAATGCATGCCTGCCTAGATAAATATTGGGTATCGCATTTTGTAAATGGCTGCCCTGGCACCAGTGTGCCGGGTGTGGTTTCTCTCTCTCTCTCCCTTTTACCTTCGCACACTCTTCTATTCCTCTCGCAGGCTAACTCTTCGACTTTAATGTCTATCGTGACTTTCATGGCTGTCAAGAATGCAAAAACGATGCCCGCGAATTATAAGAGCAGTCGTAAAATGTAAAACTTTTTCGTTGCAGGCGCAACATCTGCTGCTGCTGCTCTCATGAGCGATTAATACTAAGTGGCTGTTGTTTTAGTTGTTCTTGTTGTTGTTTAATATGCTTGTTATTTTTAAAACATTTTGCGGTTTTTGTGGCAGCAAAATGAAGCCTTAAAAAAAACAAGCGCAAAATATAAAAAAAAAAAAAAAGTTAATTTTTTTTTTGTAATTGAAAACCGACTCAATTAACGTCAAACTGTGCAATCATTTGCCACAAGCACCTTTCCAATTGTTTTATAATTGCAAATGTACAATTATGTTCAGCTACAACTCATTCAACATGTTTTCTGCTTTTTGGACTTAGTTTTGTTTTTCTTTTTTCTTTTAGAAAGCGCCTAAAACAAGTGCAGTAATCAATTATTACGCGACGAATCAACAAATTGATTGTCTTGCGAGAGTTGAAAAGATGAGCTGAAAAAGAAAAGTAAAAGTTTCAATGGAAACGTCAAAGCTGTCAAACACCACAGCTCTGTAGCGTTGTGTATGTAAGTGCGAACGAGTGGGAAACACTATTGCCAAAAACCGTTAGAACAACGTTCGCGCGGCTTTTGTAATGTAAATTGTGAATTGAGTTTACA
Source organism: Drosophila antonietae (assembly GCA_030914385.1). Lineage (NCBI taxonomy): Eukaryota > Metazoa > Arthropoda > Insecta > Diptera > Drosophilidae > Drosophila > Drosophila antonietae. The sequence continues at coordinate 202,315 of JAUESO010000082.1, read as the reverse complement.
TTTTCGACATTTGACAATTTCGAGGTGCGTGAGAGATAGCAAATGGGCGAACCCGCTTGAACCGGTGCTCGTCAGTGTTGCCACACTTTAAAAAATCTGGCGACAAAACTTTTGCGGCTAAACTTAATTGAAAAAAAAAGAGCTGCAAAGAAGACATTTAGCTCATTATATTTAAGTGGTCATTAAGTGAAGTCGGCGTTTGAACTTGAAATTTGAAAAATATCGTCTCTTTCTTTTTAATTATTATTAATTAATTATGAATGCCTTCATATTGTTATATATATGTATACATATGTTAATTGTCAAAAGTATCTTTAAAAAGTGATATACTCTTTATACGTAAATATTTATTTATATATGTATTAATATGCATATGATTATATAAATGGTTATTATATGTACATATAGCTAACTAAAATTGACCTTAGTTACATTTCTAGCTAAATAGCTTGCTCGAACAACTTTCAAATATGCCGCTAAAAGCTATAAATAGCTATATTTTGAAACCTTTTATTTTTGGTATCTGCATTTACAGTTGCGAGCTTCTGCATGCGCTTGAAACTGCGTTCGGAACAATCAAAAAGCCAAAAAGTAACAACAAAAAAATCAATAAGCCCCAACACAAAATGAAATGAAATGATTTCAAATAGAGAAATCAATGAAAGCCACCAAAACGGCGGACAAACGGTTTCGGGTTTTTATTTTTGCTAGCCGCTACAGCTGTTGCTGTTGTTGTTGTAGCATCTTGAGTTTGAGTTTGAGTTTGGCTTTGGCTTGGATTGAATTGAATTGGATTGGTTTGGTTCAGTTTGGTTGATTGAACGCACATAAATAACTCTTGGCGAGTCTATGATACATAGAAATGTAACTATCTGTGTCCACTCACTAACATTCACACACACACAAATGCATGCACATGTATCTGTAGCAAAACAGTTAACTGTTGTTGTGCAGCACTAAAATTACCGCTGCTCGTGGCCAGCAGCTCAAATGATTTATGCAGCAATTACATGCACATGCACATGCACACATACACACGCATAAACACACACACACACACATGCATATGGGAGACTGAAAGCGAATGCCACAGGCGATGGCTGCCACAGCGGGCGCATTAATAATTTGTTCGCATTTTCAATAGGCGCAGAAAAATGAATATAATAAACAATGAGCATAAATATTTTGCACAACCGCAAATTACATAGCAGACAGCTCTGTATGATGAGCGGCATGTTAAGATGAATAGCGCAAAAGGAGAGAGGGTGGGCGGAATGCACACAGAGAGAGGCAGGGGCAGGGGGGAATGCGAAAGGCATCTCTTATAAAAATCAAAACATGATATTTACAACGATTGGCAGCACCAGGCGCAGACAAGTATCGATATTTCGATACGCTCCGCAAATTGAAAATAACCAAAAGCCAAAAACAACCAGCTCAACCAGTTGCCAACTTTTTCGCTATTAAATTGCAAGCCGCAACTTGAACTTGCACTTGCTTGAATATGTATGTATGTAATGGTGTATGAGTGTGTGTGTGTGTGTGCCTGGCAGCACTGCACAAAAAGTATTTACAGCGACACCTCCTTCAACTGACGATCACGACGACTTGAAAGGCCACGGGGCGCACTTAAAGGCGGGCGCATAAATCAAAGCCACCACGATCAAAAGCTGCCTGCTATGCCAAAAAGGAGGCGAAGGCGAAGGCGAAGGCGTAGCAGGCAAAACGAAATGAAATGTATTTTGGCTTTTATCGGCAACGCTGCAACGGAAATGTTGATACTTGTGGCAACGTTGCGATTAAAGAGCATTGAACTGTGCCCAGAGTTCACCATCACCAGCAACAGCAGCAGCGGCAGCAGAGACTGTATGTAGCATATCAATTATTGTTATTGTAAGCAAAAGAAAAAGGAAGAAAAGACTGTGACGGCGACGGCGACAGTGCGTCGCCCATTCCAAAAATATCGCATATGCATAAAAGAAAAGAAACAAAAAGGCGCCTGATATGCTGCTGCTGCTGTTGCTGCAAGTGATAAAGACTCAGCTACTGATACATATATGAGCATATAAGTACACATAAGTATACATACATATGTATGTATGTATGTATTTACTTATGTGCGTGCGTTTTGGTGAATTTGCATTTGTATTGCCGCCGTCAACGCCAAATGAATCACAAGCAGTTAAAGCCAATTGCGGCGCTCGGTTGAAAGCGAAAACGTCAAAAAAAGGAGTTGCAAAAATGAAGAAGAAACCAAAAACAGCGCCAGCAGCCCAAAGCAACAAAACAACAACAGCCTCAGACGTGACTCAGCAAACAGAACAAAGACTGTTTGGAAGAGTGTAGAGTTGGAGAGGGTGTGGAGAGAGTGTCAAGCATAGCTGCAAAAACTGCCAAAAAAGAAAGAAAAAAAAACGAACATAAAGAAAAGGAAAAGGAAATCTAAATATAGAATAAGTTGTAGAGGATGTCGTTGTTGATAACAGAAATAGTTTTATACATAACATACATATAAATTATTCACAAATGTAATAAAAAAACTGTTGATAATAATATTTAACACACATAAATGTGGTTAGCAATCACATTGACATTATTTGCAGAACTAAATGCAGTGACTAAGTCACATTGCTCATTTTGCTAAAACCAAAAACAAATGCAATTAAGCAATGAGCAGACATTCCAGTTAAATTGCACACATACGCACCCTCATCGGCTGGCTGGCTGTAGGGGATGCGCTGGCCGTTGTTGCGGTAGAAACTGAAATGTGTGTGCGTAAAGTGCGTCGTCTGCGTTTGGAGTTTGCTTTTGCTTTTGCTTATTTCAAGGACAGCAGCTGCTGCTGCTGCTCATGTTGTATTGCCTGCCAGCTGCACTTGATGACAGAGCGAGGGAGATAGGGCGTGCACCATACACCACTACACACACACATACATTCACGCGTGTGCACAGTTATAAAAACATATGTACATATGTATGTGTGTGTCTGTGTGTATTGCATACAGTGTGAATTACTTGGACGAGACACAATTGAGCTTTGATTGGCAAACCAAATATTTATTTAGTTTTTTTTTTTGCTTTGTTTTTCTTGTACATTGCACAGCAAGGTAAATTTAATTATTTTCTTTATCTATTTTAGGACATTTTTAATTACAATTAGAGCAGCTATTCAATACCAATTGGAATTGTGCAGCAACTGCTCTAGCTTGAAATGAAAGAACTGATAATTGATTTCTTGTAGAATTAACTGTGTAGAGTACATCACATACATATATAATTGTAAAACAACTAGTCCTGGCTTGAAGTGCATGAACTGATGATTCATTTAGTGTAGAGTTTACTGTAGGGCATTTCGTACATTACTGTCTTGAGCAGACTGTCTCGAGACAAAGGGGCTTCCAGCAATGCGTTTAGCACAGGAGTGAAGTACGATGTGTGTGTGTGTGTGTGTATATGTGTGTATACCTGATTTCCGGCGCTCGACGGAAGCATTCGATTGTCGAGCTGGTTGATACGCAAATGGTTGACAATGCAACCCAAGCCAAGTCTCAGACGTTGCCGTTGCCGTTGCCATTAGCCACAATATATACACATATAGTATATATATATATATGTATGTATAAACATAGGTATAAAATATAAACATGACTCAGTGCGAGGCGCGGCAGGTGAGGGCTAGAGAGAGCGAGAGAGAGAGACAGTGAGAGCGAGAGAGATAGAGAGGGGTTGATGGGCAGTGGCATTCATAGTCTGTACTGCTGCTGGCTGGAATACAAATTGCTAATTGCGCTGCTGCTGCTGTTGCCGCCGGCTCAATGCAGATCCTGATGGAGAAATATTGATTTGCCAGCAGAGCAGTTCGAGGGGGTTGGCACGTGCAAAATGAAGCTGAAACGAAAACGCAGCAGCAGGCAGCACACGCCCCAGCAGCGCATCAGGCTGCTGAGATGGAAACAACAGATACACACACACACATACAGAAATTTTCGTGTTTATTTTATTTCTTTGTAGTCCGTACTGAACAAAGGAAAATGCATTTAGCAGCGAAGTGGGCTTGTACATACATAGGTAAATATACATATGTATATATATATATCTTTTATACAATTTATGTCATATAAACTTTTAATAATTTTAATTTATATTTTTTTTACTATATACTTTTAATATCTATATTTGTTAATTTAATTTAATATTCCTTTTAGCGTGAAAAAGGCCAATGGCGCAGCTTTACAACTTTGAGCTAAGCTGAATCAGAGCAATAAACAGTTAATAAAGTGCGAATAGCAACGAACTCAAGAGGCAGCCGCCACAAGATCATCAACAACAAATTGATTGACAGAAACAGTTACGAATTGATATGTATAGATACATATGTATGTGTGTGTGTGTGTGTCTTATACGAAGTCAAAGAGGGTGCGTGATATGTCTGCGAGCTTTTGACTGCTGCTCTATCTGTTTGATTGAGAGCAAACAAGTCAAGTCAATGCAGAAGAAGTTTACGGGCAATCATCATTCATCTGGCAACATTGTGCGTGGCCACAGCGAGAGAGGTAGCGAGACAGACAGAAAGAGAGTAAGAGAGCGTGTCGAGAGCAAATGAGAGAGAGCAAGCTTAATAGAGGCGGCTGCCACTGTGAATGCCAATGTCAAGGCAATTAGCCAAAAGCCGGTTGGAAAAATCAACAACGAGGCGCAGCAAAAACAATGCCAACAGAAAAGAGGCAGCGCAGCAGCGGTAGCAACAGCAGAGGAGGACGCTAAAGAGGAATTGGTGGAGGTGGTGGAGGGGGAAAATCGTAAAACAAGGCAAGCGAAAAATAAAAAGCTACGACATGAAGCTAAAGTTTACAGCGCTGGCTGCCAGAGCGACTGTGACGTCGCTTGCCATAGATTTTATGACTTGCAAGAGGTGCGCAATGGGAGGGCGACAAGTGAAGTGGGTTGGGGTGGGGTAAGGGGGATGCCAGCAAAGCGAAGATGTGTGCTGAAACCTGGAACTGGAGCACGTTAATCGAGAGAAAGAGAGCAAGAGAGAGAGCATAAGAAGTGCGTGTGTTTAAGTTTAATTGTATGTTTGTGCGTGTGCGAGTTGAAAAAAAAAAAATAAAATACAAATAATGAAGCAAGCCCGAATGCATTTGAAGCCATGTTTGGGCAAGGCACGTTGAAAGGAATCCACTTACTTTCTTTGTTGCTCACTGGGCGTCGCTCTTGTTGTTGTTGTTGTTGTTGCTGCTGCTGCTGATGCTGCTGTTGACAGTGAGACTGTTGTTTTAATTACCGTTATAAATGACAATTTTGCTGATTATCCTTTGTCCGCGTTCTCTTGCTCTTTCGCTTTGCCTATCTTGCTTTCCGTCTGTCTCTTCACACTGCTTTGGTTAACTTTAGTTTTAGTCGCCGTTGCTTTGCGTCGTTTTCTATTTGTGCTCCTCTGCTTTTGCCGGTATTTCTACTACACGCCTTCGCCTGCCGCTGTGTGAGTGCGTTTGCCTATGCCTGTGTATGTGTGTATTGTCTCGTTTCTGTTTGTGTGACTGTGTATATGTGTATGTGTGTGTGGGTGTAGTCTGTTGCACCCTTCACTTCCAATTCAAATCTTGATAGGTAGACGAACAAAGTAACTTGGTCTTAGTTCAAATTCACACTCACAATAAAAAATCAGAAAAAAAATATTTTTACGTAAACAAATCACAGGCAACAATGATCGAAATGTATTTCTTTCGCTTGGTTGTTTATTAATTTGTTTATTGCTTAAGCTCAGGTAGATTTTCTCGTAAAATGCCGCTTGATGCTTTTGTTTCGCTGGCGCCTATTCGCGTTCGAATGCGTGTATGTGTGTGTGTGTATGTTTGGTATGGCAAAAGGATTTTTCACGATTTCAAATTGGCTGATAGACGCATGCGCGCACAATAGGACCACAAGATTCGGATTGAAAACACAACCGCTCACGACCTGCTCTCGAATTGGAATGGAAACCCGTTGCAGAGCCATATACAATTTAAATCCACCATGTCTGTTAGAGCACTGTTAGTGCACCAATGCTGTTAACGCTATTATGAGCGTCATTAACATAAGCTGCAGTCACTGAAAATTACCTAATGAGTAAATTATTGAAAACCAGCGAATGCACAAATTTAAAGATCAACAATTTAAGTAAGAATAAAATTAATTTAATGATTCTAATTTAGTTCAAGTGATACTGTTAACATGGCATTTCTTATTTTCGAACAATGTAAATATATGACATACTGTTATTTAACATTGTGTCAGCACTCAAGTCGTGCCAACTCGGCGAAAGTGCTGTTAGAGGACTGTTGTGTTTGAAAAAAAAAAAAAAACAAATGTAACGGTAAATGGGCAAAGGAAATGCGCATAACTTGAACTTGACGAATTACCGCTAAATCAGCAGCCGCCACGCAATTTGATTTACAGCTATCCATGCATCCATCCATATTCACACAAAACAATGCGAATGCCAGCCAGCCAACTAAACTAACTAACTAACTAACTAACTGGCCAACTGCAACCGACTGGGCTGCATGCTTGGTGTGGCAAGCCAGCCCGACTGTTGCCATGCTCTGTTAATTTTTTAAATGCGCGCATGCATCTTCAATCTGGCGGCTGCATTCGCCATCTTAAGTGCTTCTCCTCGCAATGCATTTATATTTTCGTGTGCAACAAAAACAAGAAAATAAAATAAAATGAGAAGAAAATTTGGTCTGCTAGTCAGCTGCCGATTTCACCGTCACTCTGCAAAGGCAAGAGCAAACGTACCAAATCCTTAAACAGACAATCCATTAATATTAATAATGACTATACCATACTCTAGATGTACATATGTATATATGTATGTATGTATGTATGTAATTGCTAATCAGTTGCATATTTCTCTTTGGCCAGTATTTTAAGTTTAAAAAAATCTATATATATGTACATATATATGCATTGCATGCCTCGTGATTTTCTGCAATTTTAAACAAGTCAATTATGAGCCGCAAATTATGTTTGGCACGCCAAACTTAAGAAGGAAAAAAACAAAAAAATAAACAATGCTAAAATCGAAATGAGGCAAATTAATGATTTCAAAGAAATTACCAAGAAACAGCTGTTCGTCAACTGTTATTGGTTCGCCAACGTTAGCGTAACAGTGCTGTCAAAAGGCATTCCGATTTGTCACACTAGTTGGCAGCCCTGGTGCCCAGTTCACAGTGGCCGAAAAAACAGCTGACGTCTCAGCAGGCAGTCAAGTTGACAGCTTGGTCGCACAGCTCCAGAGCCCAAAAGGCAGAACAACGCGAATCAAACACGAAACGAAATAATGCTCAGTTAATTTAAATCTTAAAAGTCGAGAGCTGCACTTTAATTTAACTTTTTTTTTTCTACCGTGAAAATTGTGTGCTGCCAGGTGTGTGTAACGCGACATTTAATATTTGAAGTACTACACGCGACTGCAATTTGAAGGCGACGTTTTTCGCTAGTTTCATTCAACAAGCAAATTGATTCCGCCCGCAGTCCCCGACCATCGACCAGCCAAACAATCTTTGGCCCGATTGGAGAACGTTTGTTTTTTTTCCTCTTAAATTTTATTGTTATTTTTAATTATTTTTTTATATTATATATTATTATTTTTATAATTTTTTTTTACGAACGAAGTAATACAAGAGCAAAACAGTTGAACGACTGCGACAAAAGAAAAGAAAAATAAAACAATTAAGAAAAAACTAAGTAAAAAAAACTAATAAAAAAAAAACATCTAAGCGACCAACAACAACAAATTGCACAAGAAACGCTCAAATCGTCTGACAGGGAGGGGGTTGGTTGTCACTAGCCAATACTCAAACCCATTTAGCCAGCACTAAACAAAGCAACTGCAGCAGCAACACTGACATAAAAGTAACAGCAACAACAACAACAACAACTTGAACTGAAACAAAAACTAAAGTCAAAAACCAACAAGAACAGTAATAACAAATAGTTCTTTGCTGCCATTGCTTGTTGTCTCACACGCTCTCTTTCGCTCGCTGTGCTGCGTTTTGGCGGGGGTGTAGAGTGGAGAGTGTAGCGCGTGCTCAAACAAAAACAAATCAGAAAGAAAAAAAGCAAGCACACACACACACGCAGACAGGCACACTAACACATTCGCACACACAAGGAGAACAAATAAAACTAAAAAATCACAACATAGTAGTTCCGCCTTTGAGACAAGACACAAAACTACAAACAATTTTACATAGAGCACGTTTAGGCGTGTGAATGCAAGCAGCAGCGGCACAACAACAACAACAACAAGGCAACAACAATAGTAAGCCAGTAAACAGTAATCAATTAATTAAACCATCAAGGACGTATGAGCTGGACACACATACGCCAACCAAATGGATGTCCTGGAATTGCTCCGTGCGAGCGCTAACGGCTGTTACAACACATTATTCTCAGACGCCTGGTCTCAATATGTCTCCAAACAAATCGCTACAACGGTAAGTCTCCCAGAACTCAATTCAATGTTAATGTTAAGTACAACAAACTGTCAATGTTAAGAACACGCATATGACATGCACATGTACACACACACACACACACGCACACACATGCATACATAAATATGCACTGTTCGCGCTTTCTTTGTTTTGGAGAGGGGCTCGTCGTGACTCATGTGAGTATGCGTATGTGTGTGCATGTGCACACAGTTCTGTTGAGTTCAAGCAGGATAACATGCAAGTGGTTGACTCAATAAGTGAACGATCGTTGAGCAACAGCAGCAGCTGTTATTATTACGTTTGTTCGGCTTGTCTTATTTTCATCTCTTTTATGCTAACTCACACGCGCAAGCATACTCTCGCGTTTAGCGTATGTATGTGTGTGTGTATGTTTTGGCATTTTGCTTTGCGTTGACTTCCGTCAACATAAAGCGTTCGGTCACCGTGTTTTGATTCGCAGACAATAGCTGCTAACTTATATAAACATGCTTAAAGATACAATCAACCATACATATGTATGTACATATGTATGTATTTATATGACTGAATGTATGTATGTGTAGGTGTATGCGTATGTGTTGTCTTATCGTTGGGCATGGGAGTGATAATAGCTTAAAGCGTGACCCCGAAAGCGCATCAGCTATAACTGATTACGCTGATTAGACAGCCAATCTTAATTCCAATTGGATTTAGTTGGACAAAGCAAATAATAATGGCTACGCACGTGCAGCATAGCGCACGCACCCGCCCCCAAACAATAATAAAAAATATGTATAAATATGCTAAATCAGTTTGCTATAATTCAATTAACCCCTTGAGGCCAAATCAATTGAGAGCCTTGTCTTGTGACTTTTGTTGCCAAGCGTTGCTCTAAGACACAAAGGAGAGAAATCCCAGTTTAGTTTATTAGTCGACTAATCGCTACCCTGCAACAAGGCTCATTTATTTATATCATACACATAATAGTTTTGTATGGATTTAATTGAAATATGCCATTTTTATAATATATCTGGGTGCATTAAATATTCGCATTTCTATAAAAAAGGAATTTTAGTTAAAATTATTTCCATATGTAGGCATTCATATGTAATAGAATTTGCGCTACTTGTTTCCGATTGTCCTTGACTTCAATAATATACACCCAATAATCTATTTTTAATGGGTAGAAATTCACATGTACATACGTACATACATGTGTATGTATGATCGTACAATAATAGAACTCATCGTCGTATAGGTGCGTGCAAATACTTAAGTACACACACACACACGCACGCACACATACATAGTTATGCTCGGAGTACTCATATTTTTGTTGCATGGTCATACTGAGTATTGAGAGTTAAACAGAAAATGTTGTTATCGTGACGACGCAGCAGCGATTTGAAATTAAGTGGAAATAAGAAAATTTCAATCGTGCTTTGTTTTGATAGCGCATTCTCGATTCTGACAGCGTCGCTGCCACCAAAGTTGTTTTGATTTGAATTTTGCCGCATATACTGAAACCTGTTACAGAAATAAATCATAAACGAATAATAATAATAACAACAATAACAACCATAACAATAACAGACGCAAGTGCAGCGACAGCGAATGTCAAAAGCAAAGAAAATGCAATTCAAATGCGGAAGAGGTAGAGGGCCCAACAACAAACCACCAACGAGAAGAAAAACAAGCGCAACAACAACAAGTGTTGGCAGCGACGCGTCAATATTAACAGCGCCGTCGACTGTGCATGCAAAAATGTGCTCCATTGGCAAAAGAGGGAAGAGCATAAGAAAAATGAGAGCGCAGCGGCGCGCCTGTGAGAGTGAGTGAGCAAGCGGGAGAGTGGAATGGTTAAGTGTGCTCACTCATTAGAAGATTAAGCATGCACAACGGTTGTTTTGCATACAAACTGACAGGCAAACAGAAACTTCTAATACGCTACACACATTGTATGCTAAGATAAAGAGACCTATGTATGTATGTACATATGTATGAGTTGGTTCAACGGTGGTGCATGTGTATCTGTATACTCTATGAGTGCTAATTGATCTATTGCAATTGACATACATATGTATGTATGTATGTATGCTGCAAGGCCATTCAGAAGTCAGTGCAGCCGATGTCTTAAACAGAATGCATTACTGTTGTTTTGCATAAAACTGACAGGCGAGCAGAAATTTGTAATACGCTACACACATTGTATGTTAATGCTGACACTTATTATGGTTATGCACAGCTACAGTACAGTGAGTAATACACATACATACAAACATACATACATATACGCATATGTATGAGCAGATGTACATATGTATGTATACCCTATGATTACCAGTGTTGATCTATTGCAAGGCCATTCAGCAGTCAATGTGGCCAGCATTTGAATTGTGTTTTGTTATTGTTTCTATTGCTTGTTTATCGCGCTCGCATTTATTTATGTATTTTCCTCTTCTTTTTTTTTCTTTTATCGATATCCGCCCGCAGACATATTGGTATGGCGCGCTGCTGGCTATCGGACTACTCTTTATCGCCTGGTTCCTGTACTTCAAACGCTTGGCCTCGGTGCGCCTGCGCGATGAAAGCGCCCGTACACTGAGCGCTCTCAGCGCCGCCTCCGGCGGTGATCATCGCGGCTTACGCTTTCGCAAGCGCGACAAAATGCTCTTCTATGGCCGTCGCATGTTGCGCAAAATGAAGAACGTCAGCGGCCAAATGTACAGCAGCGGCAAGGGTTACAAACGTCGTGCGGTGATGCGTTTCGCTCGCCGCATCCTCCAGCTGCAGCGCGAGAATCGTCCGCTCGAAATGAAGACAGTGGAACCGCCGGCGGAATATCTGGAGGAGACCATCGACGGCAGCGATCGTGTGCCACCGGATGCCCTCTATATGCTCCAAAGTATTCGCATCTTTGGGCATTTCGAGAAGCCGATCTTCTTGAAGCTCTGCAAACACACCCAACTACTGCAGCTAATGGCTGGCGATTATCTGTTCAAGATAACCGATCCGGATGACAGCGTCTATATCGTACAGTCGGGAATGATCAATGTTTACATTTGCAATGCCGATGGGAGCACACTCTCGTTGAAGACAGTGCGTAAGGGTGAATCGGTGACATCGTTGCTTAGCTTCATCGATGTGCTATCGGGCAATTCCAGTTACTATAAGACGGTTACGGCTAAGGCTATGGAGAAGTCGGTTGTTATTCGCTTGCCCATGCAGGTGAGTTGTCAAATGTGAAAATATTAAAATGTGTAAAAGAACGAAGAAGAGACAGGATAACAGAGAGAAGGATAAGGATAGAGAGAAAGGAATAGTAGGAGACTAACATTGTGGGATAGAGAGGGTAAGAGAGAGAGAGAGAGAGAGAGAGAGAGAGAGGGAGAAAGAGGGCGGGAGGAGAGAAATGCAGAGAAGAAATAGAGAGAGATAGGGTGAAAGTAACAGAGAGATGTGATATAGATAATATATAGGTATATAAATGATATGATTTTATCATTAGATATTTTCTATATTTATTCCATATTTAGTTTGCTACAAAATTTATTGACCTTAACATCTTATCCTATTTGACAGGCTTTCGAGGAGGTCTTCAATGAAAATCCGGATGTGATGATACGTGTGATTCAGGTGATAATGATACGGCTGCAGCGTGTGCTCTTCACAGCGTTGCGCAATTACTTAGGCCTCAATGCGGAGCTCGTGCAGAATCATATGCGCACCAAGGGCAGCAATCCAATGCCCGTGGCGGTACCTGGAACGGTGCTTTCGCAGACCTCGCAGGCTTCACGTGCGATGACCTCACGGCTAGCCACATCACCAGTCTCACGTCTGTCCCGCGAGGAGCACACACTCTCTGATCCAGATCCTAATCCGATTGCCAGTGCCATGCTCTTCGCCGAGGTGCACGGCGATGCGCCCTACATTGATCTGTACCATCATCAGCAGCAGCAGTCGACCGGCGTCTCGGGCAATGGAACACATCGCAATTCCGGAACCTTTACTCCTACTGGCAGTGGCGGTGAATCACCCGATACTACTAGCAATGCCAATGCTACCATCACCAACATCGATCAACGTCTCGTACAGTCGTCGGCCGTCGATAGTTTGCGCCGTGAGCTCGGCCTGAGTGAAGAGGATGCGAGCATTATTGAGCCATTCGTTGAGGTCCGTGAACTGGAGCCCAACGTAACACTCATCACCGAAGGCAATGCCGATGATGTGTGCGTTTGGTTTGTGATGACCGGCACCCTGGCCGTCTATCAGAGCAATACGGATGCCACGCGTGCCGCCAAGCAGGACAACAAGAATGATATGCTTATCCATTTCGTGCATCCCGGCGAAATCGTTGGCGGTCTGGCCATGCTCACCGGCGAGGCGAGCGCCTATACCATCCGTGCGCGCAACAATAGCCGTATTGCCTATATACGGCGTGCTGCTATCTATCAGTGAGTATGCTCTCTAGTTCTTTAAAATGAGAGAAAATACCTTTTATTCCGCTTATTAAAATAATTCCTATGTTTTCCAACATTAATAGAATAATGCGTCAGCGTCCGCGCATTGTGCTCGACTTGGGTAATGGCGTGGTTCGCCGTCTGTCGCCGTTGGTCCGTCAATGTGATTACGCTCTGGATTGGATATTTCTGGAGTCGGGCCGAGCCGTTTATCGGCAGGACGAGAGCAGCGATAGCACATATATTGTGCTAAGTGGACGCATGCGTTCGGTCATCACACATCCGGGTGGTAAAAAGGAGATCATCGGCGAATACGGCAAAGGTGACCTGGTGGGCATTGTTGAAATGATCACCGAAACGTCACGCACCACCACAGTGATGGCTGTGCGCGACTCGGAACTGGCTAAACTGCCGGAGGGCCTGTTCAATGCCATCAAATTGCGCTATCCGATTGTGGTAACACGTCTAATTAGTTTCCTTAGTCATCGCTTCCTGGGCTCGATGCAGACACGCGGTGCTAATGCATCCGGTGCGCCCGTCGAGGCCAATCCCGTAACGCACAAATATTCAACAGTGGCTCTCGTTCCCATCATAGACGATGTGCCAATCACACCCTTCACCTACGAGCTATATCATTCACTCTGTGCCATTGGTAAGTCTGATGTGATTGGAGAGAGAACTTGTTTCAAAAATCTCATTTCTCCCTTTCACAGGTCCTGTGCTGCGTCTCACATCGGAGGTGGTGCGCAAGCAGTTGGGCAACAATATATTTGAGACGTCCAACGAATACCGTCTGACCTCGTGGCTCGCACAGCAAGAGGATCGTAACATTATCACGCTTTATCAGTGCGACAGTTCGCTGAGTCCCTGGACCCAGCGCTGCATGCGTCAGGCTGACGTGGTGCTAATTGTTGGCCTGGGGGAACGTTCCCATATGGTTGGTAAATTCGAGCGTGAAATCGATAAGCTGGCGATGCGCACACAAAAGGAGCTGGTTCTGCTCTATCCGGAGACAACGAATGCCCGGCCAGCAAACACACTCAGCTGGCTCAATGCACGTCCCTGGGTTACCAAGCATCATCATGTGCTCTGCGTCAAGCGTATCTTCACACGCAAGAGCCAATATCGTATTGTGAGTGGGCAACATTCTATATTCCATTCCATTTAATCTAATTCTCTCTCTTCTCTCTTTCCCTTTAGAATGATCTGTATAGCCGCGTGCTGCTCTCTGAGCCGAATATGCATTCCGATTTCTCACGTCTGGCTCGCTGGCTGACTGGCAATTCGATTGGCTTAGTTTTAGGTGGGGGCGGTGCTCGTGGTGCTGCCCACATTGGCATGCTGAAGGCCATACAGGAGGCGGGCATACCCATTGATATGGTGGGTGGCGTCAGCATTGGCGCATTGATGGGCGCCCTCTGGTGTTCGGAGCGTAATATAACTACCGTTACGCAGAAGGCGCGCGAATGGTCGAAAGTATGTATAAACTTAATGCAACTATAATCGTAGTGTCTATATGAAAACTCCTCTAATGTTTACAGAAAATGACAAAATGGTTCCTTCAACTGCTCGACCTCACATACCCTATTACATCGATGTTCTCGGGCCGTGAATTCAATAAGACCATACACGATACCTTTGGCGATGTGAGCATTGAGGATCTATGGATACCCTACTTTACGCTCACCACTGACATTACAGCCAGTTGCCATCGCATTCACACTAACGGTGAGTATCCCATTGGCGGCTGCTGTTGCTATCTCATTTACTCATTTAGTCATATTTGCTGCTGTTCGTGTAATTAGCTTGCGTTTCATAATCTAACTCTCTTTATAATTGCTATGTATATTTACGTATATATATATTTACATATATATGTGTTTTGTTTTTAGTGCTTAATGCTTATTTGGTTTATTTACTTTTCGCTTTTTGGTGTTTTGATTCTTTTATGTAGCTTGTAGAAAGAACACACACGAACACATATCTTTACATACATACATGCCTACATACATGAACACATGCACGAATATATACAAACATCATAAATGAACGAACTGAGAGACGTTTACGCCAATCCAATTTGAGAGCGACAAATCGTACTCTTTCTGTGTGTGACGCCATCTTGTGGCCGCTCTCTTCGCAGAGCTCTCCTTGTAATTCATGTTGTTGTTGTTCTAGTTGTTATTCTTGCAGCAAAAAGAATACAAAAAAAAAAAAAAAAAAAAAAAAAAAAAAAAAAAAAAAAACGGCATTTTCGTTTAGCTTTTGTAGAAGGAGCTCTAACGGCTGACACTTTTGATTCCGGGATTATTTTCGTATATCCAATGTACAGTGGCTCACAGCTTATTTGACCCACCGTCAAATAAAAATTTCGAATGCTTATATCTATGAAACGAATAGAGATTTTTTAAAAATTTAAACGCACATTTGTTTTTAAGTATTTTTATAAATAAAAAACAAAATTCATTTATTCATTCTTTAAACAAAAACAATAGCAAAATAACAATAACCAAAATAATTCATGATTTCAACCTCACAGCTTATTTGACCCAAGCTGTTTAATGTGCCGTTACGATCGTTTAGAATGGAAAGTAGCGGTTCTTTTTGGGTTTTTGTTTTGATTATTGCATTCGCAAAGATAATTTGTAGCAGTTTCACAATTTTAAATTGAATTTTGAGAGAGAAGGACGTGTTTGCAATAATGGGAAAGCGCACAACCATAGAGCAACGGGAGTTGGTGCTAAACCACTTCAAAAATGGAATTTCTCGGCGCAAAATAGCTCAATTTGTAAATTTACCGGAATCTACAGTAAAAATATCATAAACCGATTTGTTTTTGAAAATAGAGTGGTAAATAAGGGTAGAAGTGCTCCGAACAAAATTTTCAATGAAACAGATGAGCGACATATTGTGCGCCAAATTAAAGAAAACCCGAGTTTGTCTGCTCCAAAACTAGCTAGTCAGATTGAGCAACACCTGGGCAAGTCAAGCAGTGCAGAAACCATTCGTCGTATTCTCCGCCACCATGATTTACATGGTAGAATTGCTCGCAAAAAGCCATTTATCAATAAGAAAAATAAGGAAATCCGGCTCCGATTCGCCAAAGAGTATGTTAACAAGGACAGTAGCTATTGGGATAAAGTTATTTTCGCTGACGAGTCTAAGTTTAACATTTTTGGCTCGGATGGAAGGCCCTACGTCTGGAGGAAAGCGAATACCGAGCTGCAAGACAAGCATCTAAAACCCACAGTTAAGCATGGTGGAGGATCTGTGATGGTTTGGGCCTGTATGTCTGCCTCAGGAGTCGGTAGACTGGCTTTTATTGAAAGTACAATGGATAAAAATATGTACTTAAACATTTTAAAAGAAAATCTTATCCAAAGTGCTGAAGATCTCGCCATAAGAAATAATTTCACTTTTTATCAGGACAATGATCCAAAACACACATCGGGTATTGTTCAGTCTTGGCTGATATGGAACTGCCCGCATAACCTCAAACCGCCAGCACAGTCACCAGACCTCAATGTGATTGAAAATTTATGGGCCATTTTAGACGCCAATATCAGGTCCCGAAATATTTCCAACAAAAATGACCTAAAAATTGCATTAATGGAGGAGTGGGGGAAAATCGGGTCCGAAACCACAAAAAAATTGGTGGAATCAATTCCTAAAAGACTTAAAGCTGTAATAGATCAACATGGTGGCCATACCAAATATTAAATATATTAAAACTAGCCGTAATTTTAAACATACTGTGTATAATCTCGAGTGGGTCAAATAAGCTGTGAGCTTAAAAAGCTGAAATGTTTTAGTTTTTATAATTTTGTTATTGTTTTTTCATTAAGAATGAATAAATTAATTTTGTTTTTTATTTTTAAAAATACTAATAAACAAATGTGCGTTTAAATTTTTAAAAAATCTCTATTCGTTTCATAAATATAAGCATTTGAATTTTTTATTTGACGGTGGGTCAAATAAGCTGTGAGCCACTGTATATCATTTAAATTTTCTTTAATGTTTTCATTTAATGTAAATTTAAATTCGTACTCAAAGTTGTTGGATTGTCTGTTGTCAAATGTGTTGCTTGTGTGTTTTTTTTCTCTCTCTCTCTCTCATTCTGCTGTCTGTCCTATTTGTGCGTAAGTGTTTGTGTCCTAGCTAGAAACTAACCTGCTGCCAT
Source organism: Drosophila antonietae (assembly GCA_030914385.1). Taxonomy (NCBI): domain Eukaryota; kingdom Metazoa; phylum Arthropoda; class Insecta; order Diptera; family Drosophilidae; genus Drosophila; species Drosophila antonietae. Next base: position 185,213 of record JAUESO010000082.1, on the reverse strand, counting down.
ACAAAAATAGAGTCTTAATTAATTAACGAACTGTGATTGGTCAATAATATTGTGTTGCTCGCTCACACACAAAAGAAGCTCAAACTCAAAGCTATTTTCCTCTCTCTCTCTCCCTCTTTATTTCTCTCTTTCCACACACACACACACACACACACACAAAACACACAAATACACTCACATGCATACACAAATATACACAAACACTCACACAACATGCTCGCTCACTTGCCAAAAAAAAAAAAAAAAAAACAACTGTCGCAGGATCTCTGTGGCGTTATGTGCGCTCCTCAATGTCACTCAGCGGCTATATGCCGCCCCTATGCGATCCACAAGATGGACATCTTCTGCTGGATGGCGGCTATGTAAATAATTTGCCAGGTAAATAGCAATTAGCAAACTTAGCAACTAAACAAAAAAAATCCGATATATAATCTATTCTCTCAATATCAATTTTCAATTTAGAGCTATTGATGGCACAGAGTATGAGAGAGCGCAGAGTGTTGGATTATTTTTCAATGAGACTGTGAAACTGTAACTGTAACTGTAACTTTTCTCTGTTATTTGCATTGAATTGCATATACATACATACATATGTACGTTTTGTTCTCCCTTTCCGCTGTATACCTGTTCCACTGATCCCTACTCTGATTGCCTGCGTGCACAATAATAACTTCCCATTATGTTGGCAACGCTGCCAACTGCAGTTGGCAACGCCGAAATGTATCATTTCCAATTGGATATTTTGATTTTGTTCCCACTTGCACCGCACACACACACCACACATGACACACTACACACTACAAAGCAGACGCACACACATATACATACACACATCGCCGTTCGATACACGGAATTAGTTGCAATTATTTGTATTATTATTTACCTTTCGTTCGTATTTTGAAGCAGACACATTTAGTTGCTGTTGGAGTTTTTGAGTTGTGTATTTTGTATTTGTATGTGATTTATTTAATTTGCTTTTTTCTGCTATACAAACAAACAAACAAAGAAAACATCTTTTGATCTGTAGTTTAATGTCACAGTAAATATGCATAACACCGTTACTTCGTTTGCGCACACAAACACGCATACACTCACACACGGCTAGTTTGCATAGATACATAGTACATACATATACACAGAGACATTCACCCAGCAACGACGGCAATAAAATTGTGTATTTTTTCTCTCTCTCTCTCTCTTCCTCTCTTCTCGATTTTTACCTACACACATACACACACACACACCATACAAACCCAACTTTCTCATGAATTCGCACATGTATTTGTGTGTGCTCTCACTTATCCTCCAACACCGCTCACACATACATATTGTCAATTCTGCGTGCCTGTATGTGTGCGTGCGTGTGCTTGCCCGCGTGGGTATGTGTGTGTGTGTGCGTGTGTTACTGTTTGATCAGGTCATCTGTGGCGCTATTGCCGCGCCAGCATGTCCATTGCCGGCGTGTTTCCGCCTTTCTGTGATTATCGTGATGGGCACCTGCTGCTCGATGGATGCTATACGAACAATGTGCCAGGTAACCATTTAACAGTAACAGTAACAGTGTCAATAACAGTGACAAAGATTTCATGCACTGTAATAGTTAACAGTGTTAACAGTGACATTAACCGTGTCTGTTGCACTTAACAGAATCCAACACTCTGCGTCCACTCTGGGCAATCAATAGCTCTCCCCCATACAATTTAACATTCTCTGCTAACATTTTTACATCCACTTAACATTTGTATGTTCAAAAACGAACAACGTAGCCGATGTTATGCACAATCTGGGTGCTGCACACATCATTGCCATCGATGTGGGCTCACAGGACGATACGGATCTAACCAACTACGGCGATGATCTGAGCGGCTGGTGGCTGCTCTATAAGAAGTGGAATCCATTCACATCGCCGGTGAAAGTGCCTGATCTGCCGGATATACAATCCCGCTTAGCGTATGTGTCCTGCGTGCGCCAGTTAGAGGTATGAGGAGAATATAAATACATACATACATACATATATATATATCGAATATTTAATTCAATAATCGCTCTTGCTGTCTGTCGCTTTCGGATTTCTTTTGTTTTTAAATAGGAAGTGAAAAACTCGGACTATTGCGAGTATATACGTCCGCCCATTGATAAATATAAGACACTCGCCTTTGGCAGCTTCGATGAGATACGCGACGTGGGCTACGTCTTTGGCAAGAACTACTTTGATAATATGGCTAAGGCTGGACGCCTGGGCCGCTTCAATCAGTGGTTCAATAAGGAGCCGCCAAAGCGTGGCAACCACGCCTCGCTCAACGAATATACATTCATTGATCTGGCGCAGATCGTCTGCAAGCTGCCGGAGACGTATGCCTTAAATGCGGTTGATATATTTAGCGAGGATGAGGACTTTGATGGCTATATCTCGGAGCCAACAACTCTCAATATGGTATTACTCCCATCGACCATAATCCATATAAAGCTAAATATCTTGTTGCTTTAATTTCATCTGTAGGATCGTCATCGTATCCAGGTGCCACGTGCTGGCAACTCGTTATCCTTCTCAGAGACTGAACTGGACTCGGATGTGGAGATCGATCTGGAGCTGGAGCGCAAGGTGGATAAGTCAACTCAATCGACACCGCCGACGTCAAATAAAAAGCATCCATCGTCACCAACATCCAGCCAGGGGAATCTAATGCATTTGCCATTGAATCTCAAGGCAAAGGATAAGATACAAATTTTGGATAAATTGGACAGGGAGCACAAGCGCCGACAGAAGTCGAAACAAAAGCGTGACAGATCGTTGCAGCGCGACAGCAAAGCCATATTGCAGCCGCCGGCCAGCATGACCGAGGCGACAACACAAACGCCGTCCAGTGAGGTGGATGTGGACACGAAGCTGGAACAGTCGAGGAAACTGTCACAGGAACTGGAAGAGGACCAGCCGGTCGTTCAGGAGGCGGAGAGTGTGGATAAAACTGATACCAAAAACTAGCTATAATTATGAAAGACCGCCAAAATTAATGGCTAAAACACACACACACACACACACACACATAGAAGCATACACACACACATGCATATATATATATATATATATATATATATATATAGCAGAAGTCGGAGTCGGAATAGGAGTCGAAGTTGGTTTACAAGAAAAACCTCCATTAGTTATGTAGTTAATCCATGACAACAAAAGAAGTTTGTTAATGTTCAGTTGAATACGTGTATATCATATTTAGGCATAGCTTTAGCTAATTACACAGACACAAACACACTTACATACACACTTACATACACACACACATGTACACACGCGCACTTACTCTATATGAAAGACACATGCCTTGTATATTACGGAGATAATATATATATATTATATATGTACATATATATATATATATTTACTTACACACCTGATGATATATATACACTCACATTCATTACATATATATATATATATATATATATATATATATATATATATATGTACATCTATTTAGATGCCAGATACATAGACTTTAGTATGTACAGCTGGCATCTCTGCAGCCCTCCATTCCGCTACACTATCTGCACACATCTTTAACTCACACACACACACACACATACGAAATCACAGCTCCTTAGTATCTAGTTAAAATAATAAAAAAAAAAAGAATGAAAGAAACGAAAAGAAAATCTATTGTTACAGTTCGATTTTTTATTTTATTATTATTATTATTTTTTTTAAAGCTGAGCAAGCAAATAAATATAAGGAATTTGAAAGTACAATTCTGAAAGCAAAGCATTTTATTTATTTAAAATATGTATGAGTCGACATCTACACATACATATGCACATAGACACACTCGTGCAACTATGCTCATTCTCAGTTCACTTTCTGTTGCCCCGAAAAGCAGGCAATGAAAAATTTACATTCAGTAAACCGAAAGAATTGAAAATGAAATGAACAAAAAGAATTGAAATAATTTCGTAAATGTTATACATTTCGAAAATCGAACATTTGTCCTATGCAAATTGAAATTGTTTTCGAATCAAAACTACATTTTTGTTATTGACTTTAATAGCAGATATTCGAAGCTAGTAGAAAAGCTCCAATTATGAAAAGTAAAGTATGAAAAATTATTTATTTAAAGTTCGAGCTATATTTCAAAGATATTCGAAACTTTTTCGAAAATAGTTAAGTTCGATATTGAGCTAATACTACGTTTAGAATCAACAAAATTGATTCATGCTGCTGTAATCTTGGATTTCGTGTTGCGAATATGCTCGAAAATGTGCAAAATTTCGAAGATTAAACATATTTCATGTTCGAATTAATGTTTATTTCAATATTCGAACAACTATTATATATTTTTTTATAATACTTTGTATTATCTTGTCCATGCATACTTGCAGGTTCGAAACTATTTCGAAAAGTTGTAGCTGAACATCGATTTGAAATTCGAATATGTATTCGATATCCAGTCAATACACTTTTTTCAGATGTGTTAACTTAATTATTGGAAGTTCGAAATAGTTTTCGAAAAAGAAAATGCTATTTGTGTCTGACTGAACTTCGAGGTTTTCGAACTACAAACATTTGTCAACTCGCATGCATAGTGCGAAAAGTAATTCGAAGTCGAATTCCTTCAGATGTCAATTTGGTTTCGAGCTGTAGTGAAGAGCCATGACACGAGAGAGCTGGAAAAGCTAATATTTTCGAATATCGAAAGTTCGACTCACTCACATATACCCTATATGCACACCCTATACATATAAACATATTGTAATGGGGTATTCTGGATTTAGTATATTCGCACTAGAAATGAAGAGCTTTACATACGTATATATGGATTATATAGTGTATACAACAGAAAAGAAGAAGAACGCGCAGGAGGCACACGGATCATTCAGCACACAGGAGCAGCTCGTCGAAGAGTTCAGCCAGGAAACGCGCGTCGAGCACCTGCTGGACAATGGGCAGCCGCCGCTGCTGCTGCTGCTGCTGCTGCTGCTTGACCAGCCGTTGCGGCGCCTCCTGCGGCATGTACAGCTCTGCAGCATGGCTCCACAGCTCGCAGGGACAGGACTTGTAGACGTACATATAGTCACCATTCTCGAACAGCTGCTCGGCGAAAGGTGGACCGCATTGGGACCGTACACGGACTCCTGCTGCTGCGACTGCTGCTGCTGCTGCTGGCTCATCTTCTGCCTCTGATGTTGGAGCTGGAGCAGCAACGGCTGGCATTGGCTTGGTGGTGCGCCTAAACATGGGTCGCATTGTCAGCTGCTGCCCAACAACGAGCAGCTCCAGCGGCTTGGCCTTGACGTTTGACTTCTTGAGCGGCGCTGCTGCTGCGGCTGATCGTTGCCGTCCAGTGCTCGTGCGGCCCACTCTCATCTTGACCAGCTCCATCTTTGCCAATTTGTATTGAGTATGCGTGTGTGTGGGTGCGTGTATGTTGGTATGTATGTATAACGAATGCTTGGTAGTTCAATAAGTTTTTGCTTTTGGAAATTGTTTGCACACCTAAATTTAGCTACAATTTTTTAGAGTGAAATTTCAGGCAAAGGCTAGCAGGAGTCGAACGCAGGGAGAAAGATAGCTAGCTAGATAGCTAAATCTAGATCTGAATCTGATCTGAATTATATAAGGCCAGCTGGCCATGCCTTCCTAGTATGAAGCTTAGGCCTTGCTAGATCTATCTCTAGGCCTCTAGCTTGACTAGCTCTTACTGCTTGCCAATAAGATAATTCCTATTGTAAATCGAATCGGCTTCGCACTTGTTGCTGTCTGTGCATGGCACCAGAGCCTCACCTGCGCCAACTCTGGCCAAAGCTCGATTTCGATTGACTTTCGGAATGAATAAACATTGCCAGTAGCCAGTAGCTAGGAATGTGAAAGGGGTTGGCGTTGACATTGAGTGGATCATATTCTAGAATCGAATGTCTACACCTATCTACAGCTGCTCTGGCTGCAGTACCGAGTGATTCATCATCGGCAAAGACTGTGAGTAAGGAATTGTGACAAGGCTAGCAGCATGAAGTGTATCATCATATTCAAAGAGTGTCGAATGATTCAATTTGTTGACGCGAATTCGACGCAATGCCAGAGATGTGCTCAAATAACTTGAGTTGCATATGGGACTTTCGCAAACAATTCCACTTGGCTAAGTGTGTGGCGTGATTTAAATTGTACGAGCTAGTGCGTAAAGCTTCCGGAATCCAAGCGAACGAGCGAAACGTTTAGCGCCAAGCACTCAAGCCGAGAGTCAGATTCACTTGGATATTGCAGCTGTTCAGGCACACATACATACATACACACACACGCACTCATATTGCAGTTGTGCGCCTCAGTTGCTGTCTGTAATAAACATTGTAAGTAAATAAATATGATCTAAGAGAGATCAGCTATCACATACCCCATGCATATTGTTTATTCGGTTGCCACAATAACCAAACGAAATAGTTGCCAAACAAAAAAATAAAAGAAAGAAAGAAAGAAATATTCATTTGAAATTGTTAAAAATCCTAATTTGCATATTTAACATTGCTTGTCTACCCTGGCACATGCAGCAGTGTTGTGCAATGCCGAAATAAATATGACCATTAATGCAAAGCATCAAATGCGTAGCTGCGTTGATTAGTGTGGCCCAGCGACCGTAATATTTTACATGGGCAGCACTAAACGGAGAATGTGCTTTGCGCATTGAAGACACAATTTACTGCACAGATTGTTCTCGACTCACTCTGAAAATGGATTCAGCCGCGGATGGAGCTGCATCTGGTGAAGCAGCTGCGCAGCGCCAAACCGAAAATAATAGCACAATGCTGGGGAGCATGGCCACCGCATCAGCATCATCATCAGCGTCAGCAACAGGCAAGTGATATTTGGCAGCAGAACATACACAAAAATTTGCAATTTAAAACGTGATTCTTCTTCTTCTTTCTTCTTGATTCAATCGCAAGAACTTCAACATGGCGCGCCGCGTTGCATTTGCAAAACGGTTTGTTCGCATGTTTTGTTGTGGTTTCTTCTTCTTCACTTTTTTTTTTTTTGTCTTTGCATTTTCATATATATTACGTATGTGTCTGTGTGTATGTATCATATTCATATTTATTACGAATAATTAGGATTTATGAATTCTGATTTCGAATTCAAATTTTATTTTTACAATATTAATTAATTGAAATAATATTTAATTTTTTTATGTAATTGTTTTTATTATTATTTTTTTTTTTGATAATTTTATTTAAATTGATTTATAATTTTATTAAATTTTCAATTTATTAATTTATTTTCTGCAACTTTAACTATTTATACTTTTTATTTTGTTATTATTTCTAGTAAATATTAGTTTGTTATTTTTTAGCCTGCTTTTTAACATCTCTTTTTTTTTTAATAATAATAATTTTTGTAGCTTGCCAAAAATTTGTTTACAGTATAATGTATATATTAGGTGTAATTTTTTAACAGTTATTTAAATATTTTACTTCATGGCTAAATATTTTTGTTCAATTTTGTTACTGTACTTCTGAGTGCCTATGTATTTAAAAATATTTTTAAAATATTTAATTGTTCAGCAAAAATTGTTTTAAAAATTATTTTTAGCTTTAAATGACAAGATTAAATTTTTATAAAATAATTTATAGCTTCTGTTCGAGATTTTAATTATTTGTAATTTTCTTTTGCAAGCCAAAAATTTGTAATAATTATTTTCATGTTTCGCTTAGCTTTTTTAGGCTAGTCTCTATATAATTTCATTTTTTTAAATATAAAATCATTTTTAATAATTTAATAATTTCTATTTTTCTTACTGGCTATAGGGAAAAAGAAGAAGCAAAACAATGATCCACCCTCATATGTGATCAATAAGGATCCACGCTATTTGCCCGACTTGAAGGGGCTCACCTTTGCCAAGGGCCACATCGATATGAATGGCATTGTGATTCGCACCCTGTCGCCGCAGGAGCATCGTCACGATGCGGAGGCAGCGCAGAAGTCACAGGATGAGCACTGTCCTGTGTTTGAGATACCGCGTCAGCTATTCCCGCGGAACGCACCGCTAAATAAGATCACGTACTTGCCGCCACAGTTGCTGCCAAAGGATTTCGAGGCTGGTGGCGTCTTTCCGGCCGGCGTGCTGGCCCACAAGTTCTATCCGAATGGGTTGCTGCAGGCGCGTCATCGCGGACCGACGCCGCCGCTGTTCGTGGGCTGTCGCCGTAAGCCGGAGAAAAAGGCTCCAACTCGCCAGAAGGCTCAGCAAACGTGTGCCACCCTCATGGGCATTCCGATCAGCCATATGTCGACGCAAACAACTGAGCTTGACTTCCGTAGCGACCAACTGCATCCGGAGATGAGCATTGGCTATCTGATCGCGCACGCCGATTCCCTGTCCAAGGTACAGCGCTTCGCCCGCAAGCAGACCCAGTATCACATCTACGTGCCCGACCTGAGCGCTGTGCCGTTGATGGTATATAGCATGACGCCGCTGTGCATTACCGTACTCTCCGACATCATCCATCCTCATGAGGCGGAGGTCGCCCTTGCCGCGTTGCGTGAGGAGACGCCCACCTTTGAGCTACCTTCCGATTACTTCTCCTTAAAATCGGGATTCATCAAGCGCGAGCCGATTTTTTTGCCACTACGCTACCTGCCGCCCGGTTTCGATGCCGGCTGCGTCTTTGGACCGGGCACCCTGCCGCCGGCCCTATTCCAGCATCTGCTCAGTGAGATTCCGCCGCAGATGCAGCGCAACCTTTCGATAATGCCGCCGCTCTTTGTTGGCCAGTGGAAGGGCAGGTCGCCGCCAGCGATGTATATCTTTCCCAAGCAGATCAACTTGAAGGATATGATTATGCCGAAGCCAGCGGAGAATCCGGGCGACGAGATTCGCGTGGCACGTGACGAGCTGAGGTCACTGCCCAAGTTGCACGAGCTCCAGGAGCATCTCCAAAAACAGGGGCAATGCAATCAACATAACGAGCAGCCAGCGGTTCAAGAGAAACCGGGTAAAGGGAAAGTAGAAAAAGAGCCAGTGGATAAGAAGCCAGTGGATGTAAAGCCAGTGGATAAAAAGCCAGTGGATAAAAAGCCAGTGGACAAAAAGCCAGCCGATGAGAAGCCAATGGGCATGGAGCCAAAGAATATAGATCCATCGGATGAAGAGCCAATAGGTGAAGAGTCCGAAGAATTCAATGAGGAATATCTAGAGGAGCCATTTGGGGATCTGGAAGAATGTGAATATGAGTACGATTATATATACGACTATATAGACGATGACGAATATGAAATAGAAGACAATGACACAGATGAAGTGGCGCAGTCGCCAAAAGAAACAGATGAGGACAATTGCTCGACGACGACCTTCGTCAACAGCGAAAATGATCAGGAGACAACACCATTCGAGGATAGCGATTCGTCAAACACTGTCTCATATGGGTTGAAGTCGTGGGGCGGCATCTGGTTCTTTACGCTCAGTGGCCTGAAGAAGGATCTCGATGAAACTGTGGAGGAGTTGACCGATCACGGCGTCAAGCTGGCATCCCAAACTTTCGATCAGCTCACGCTGCGTCGTGCCAAATACCAGTGGATCGATCTGCAGGTGAACTATGAAAAGAGACGTGCCAATATGGTGGCACATCGCCTCGAGGAACCGCCACGCATCCGTCGGCCACGTCGCAAACCAAATCCAGTCACTCCAGTCCCATCCTCGCCAGTGCCCAGCCTTGACTTGGCCGCCGACTGAGTCAGTGCGTCAAGTATTGCATGTAATTATTTCAAACATTTCAATTCTACACACGTTCATCATTTTAAGCTTTTTCTTCTTTTTTTTGAGCATACTGCAATCTATCGATTTACATATCGATATCAATACAAAACATAATCACACATGCATATGCATATGTATATGTATGCATATACATATAACGTTTCAAGTGCCTTGCGAAATGTACAAACAGAAAACATATGATTACATATACACACATACACTACACATACACATATGTATGCAAATGAAGACACACACACATACATATTTACACATGCATTCAAATGCGCACATACGAATACACATGCATACACAGCAATGCGTATACATATTTACATTTGACATACTTTTGCAAACATATGTGTATATATGAACCTATATTCATATACACTTTCACACACATACATACACACACAAAAATATACATTTGCATAAATATATTTCTACAAATTATACACATATTTCTACCAAATTATATATTTCTACAAAATTATATTCTTTTACAAAATTAATTATTTATATATTTTATATTGACACTTATTAAAATTCACAACGAAATTTTTAAATTAACTTTTTAAAAATAAAGAAAACAATGTTGAATTAAAAAAAAAAATGAAAAATGTAAAAAAAAATTAAAAAACAAAAAATGTAAAAAAAAAATTTTAAACATGAAATGTAAAAAAAAAAAAACAAAAAACAAAAAATGTAAAAAAAATTACAAAACAAAAAATGTAAAAAAAAAAATTAAAATCGAAAATGTAAAAAAAAATGTTAAAATCAAAAAAATTTAAAAAAAAAAACAAAAATAAATGAAAAAAAATAAAACAGCAAAAAAATATAAAATACATAAAAATTCACATATTCTTAATATGTAAAAAAAAAATGTAAAACCACAAAGTAATGAAAAATATTACATTCCAAAAATAAATAACTGTTAATTTTAAAAACCAAAGAAATGTAAAAAAAACCACAATTTTTAAAAATTTTTTTTAAAATGTAAAAGCCTAAAAACAAATTGTTTTAACCTGAAATATGAAAATATTTCCAGGAAAACTAAAAAAAAAAAAAAAAAACTACAAAAAAAGTGAAAAAATATCAAACCAAAAAAATGTGAAGAAAACAAAAAAAAATTTAATAAAAATAAAACTTACAAAAAAAAAAAAACATGTTAAAAGATAATTTAGAAAATAAAATATTGAATATTTATAGCTTGTAATTTGTGAAACAATTTCGAAAAATTGTTAAATAAACAAAATGAAGTCAAAATTGAAAAGAAAAGAAAAACAAATTTGATTTTTTATAGTTTCGCTTTCATTTCTTTTGATAAAAGTATAATTTATATTTTTGTTCGTTTCTGTGTTTGCTTTTTTTTATGAATTAATTTAATATACTAATTATGAATTGACAAATTGCTTAGCTTAAATCTAAAAAAATAATAATAATAATTTAGAAAAAAAATAGAAGAGGAAAATAACGCCCCTAATGCCAGCTGACAGTTAACTGTCCCAAACTCCTCGCAACGCCCTGGAATCAGAACATTTCAATTGTTTTTTTTTTGTTTACCGTATTTTTTTTTAGTTTAGTTTTTTTTTTTTGTTTATACAATTGTACATTAAACAATATTAGCTTGCAATTATTTAAAACTAATAACAAATTCACAAACAGTTTTCACATTTCATTTGTTGTTTTATTCTTTTTTTTTTTTTAATATTTAATTTTTATTATGAATATTCTTTCTTTTTTTTTAAATTTATATATATTTTATAAATTTCATATATATGTATATATATATATTTAATTTTTGTTTTTAATTTTTTAAATAATTTTTTAAGCGCTCTTCATCATCATTTTCTATGCTCGATTCTCACAATTCGCTTTTCGTTTAACATTTTGCTGTGGAATATTTGATAACTGTAAATGTGTTGCATATATTCTTGTAAATATCTATAGAGTTGCACATATATATATGTATGTGTATATATGTATATATATATTTGTGTATTGTAACTATATTTGAATTGAATTTTCGTTTTCGTTTTTTACATGCACAAACTCATGAGGCCAAAGATTCTGTTTGTCTGTCTGTCTGTATGTATGTGAGTGTGTCAGTGTGTGTGTGTGTGTAGCTTAAATAAACCTAACCAAATATCAAGAGTTATGTAAAGTCATACATATATGTATATATACGATGGGCATATTAATCTACAGGCTGAGTGCAGTAGTAGGATTAGAGCAAAAGACGTTGCATTATTACAGTACAGTTTAAATATTTCAGAAAGTTGTGTGTTTGTAGAGTATATATATATATATATACATATATATATAGGTATATATATATAAAGGTATATATATATAGATACATATATATTGTATAATATAATATATTAAAGTTCATAGTTAGCGTATTGTGTCTTTTGTTTTTATTTTTTATATGGATTTATTTTGTTGTGTTTTGTTTTATTTTAGTTAGGTGCAAGATATGCATATATGTATGTCTATATATACATATATAAATATATATATAAATATATATATAGACATACATATATGCATATATAGTAGTTAGGTTTATATATATATTTATATATATTTTAAATATGACTCGTCATAGCTGCATCATTTGCTGCTCATCATCAGTATATGCATATATGTATATATATATATATATATATATATATATATATATATATATATATATATATATATATATATACCCATATATAGATGCACACATATACAGACATAGATATACATAGATACATTTATCATAGGCATCGCCGGATGTGACGCGCAACTAGAAATTTGTTTGTATGTTTAAAGCGCGAAACATCTTTTTTTTTGTTGTTTAAGATATAGCAGTGTTTGTGTGTGTTTGGATGTGTGTGTGTGTGTGTGTGTGGGAAGCTGATGAGAGACCAGGTATATGCAGCTCAGACCCAAATGCAATCGCATTGTTTCTTTGGCTTAGAAAGTAGTTGGGGTTTGTGGAGGTGAGGATTCGATTCACGCTTTCAGTTTGGTTTGCCTTCTCCCTATCTTCTTTCTCTCTCTCTCTCTCTCTCTCAGTTTATCACTCCCCGCGTTGTCTCTCTCTCTCCTGCTTAGATCTGGCCAACCAGCTCCTGTATGCTGCGCAATAGGTCTTCCATGTTTCACAAGAGATCACGATGGAACACCCACGTATGCTTTGTGTGTGCAAATTTATGTGACAGCCACTGTGATTCCAGTAAATTGAATCGATCTTGACTCAGATACAACGGCTTGCCGCGTCTGCAACAAAATGAAAAATGGAAAATTAAAAACGAATCCACATGTGGATTATGCATGTGAACACCTACTTGAGATCACGATCCTCCTCATCGAAATCATCCAGATAGAGTGAGCCCCAGAGGCAGGCACGTCGTCCCCTGATGACAATTATATACGTCGAGGTGACAACCAAAAAGATGCCAATGCCGCCGCCGCAGGATAAAGTGTGCTAAGTAGAATAAAAGACAAATCATTCAGTCAATATATATATATATACATATATATAGATATGGATATTTACCCGCACGGCTTCACAGCATTCCTTTTCGGCACAGCAATTCTGCTTGAGGCAGACAATTGTGCCACATAGCAAACAAATGGAACTCTCCTTGGGCACCTTATAGCAGTTGAGGCATGGACGTTCATGATAGTACTGTAAATATAATATAAATATGAATTCGAATAAAGTAGTTTATATTGGAGCGTAAGCTCAAATCTAATGTAAGCTATGTTCATTATGAATAAATGTAAGCTATGTTAATTGTCTGTTAACAGCTGTGTGCAATGCTAAATGGTAAACTACTGTAGTTTAACATTTGATTGCCATGTTAACAGGTCAACAAATGTAGCCTAACATTTACCTACTCTGTTAATTGCTTAACAAATGTAGCTTAACATATACTATATTACTACTATATTAACTTGTTACCGCTCCCTCCCACCCTCTCTCTCACTCACTCAACCCATCTTCTTACCGTAAAGAGACGCTCGTATTCGCGCGGCAGCTTGAGCAAACGCGGCTGCTGCCACAGTGAGTGTTGATTCATGAGTATCAGCTCGCGCACCGTATCCGAGGGCGGATGAACGTCCATTAGCTGCTTGCACCAGAACTGTGGCAACGTATGCTCAGTGCCTGGTATAAAGCACAGGCCTTTCGATGCATTGAAACAATCCCAGTCCATGGAATCGGTGACCAGTTCCAAATAGTATACCAAACGCACAAACTCTAAGCCAGGCGCTGATATCTCTGGCATTTCGTGCCTATACAAATGCTGACGCAGCAGCGCAGCGATACGCAAAAATGGCAAACACAATGATTGCAGCTGCAGCTCCATTGATTTGAGATTGAGCTCCGTTGCCGATAGACTACTATTGCCAGTTGCGCCAGCTCCAGCTCCAGCTGCTGTTGCTGTTGTGCTGCTGCTGCTGCTGCTGCTGCTACTGCTGGTGCAGGGCAAGCTGTCGCGTCGCAGATGCGTCAGGCGATTTGTTTGATTCAGCACCAGGGCCATCGCTCGGCCTAGCTCCGCACAGCTCTGGGCGGTGCCAAAGCGTGCGCTGCTGCTGCGACGATTGCTGCTGCTGCTGCTGGTGCTGTTAGCAGATGCTGTTGCTGCTCCTGTTGATGCTGTGGCGGGTGAGCCAACTGGGGCTGCTGTTTCGCTGCCATAATTGGCCAAAATATGATCACACTCAAGTTCGGTGAGCGTGACGCACAATTGCACAACAATCTGATAGTAGAGCAGATTGTACATGACCTTGACCATGCAGGTGAAGTAGTCTATATAGAGAAGAAGGGAGTGAGTATTAGTGGCTTCCATTCCAAGTTGAAGGTTGATTCCATCAACTTACCCTGATCGAGATGCAGCGGCGCTAGCAATATGAATTTGAGCAACAGCGCTATTGGATCCGCCAATAGACTGGGAATTACCTCACGGCAATGTGTGGGCAATGGTATCGTATCGGTGACCGGCATCCCAGCCAGCGATGCCCAGCTGCTCCACAGCGGCCACTCGACCAGGACACGCACATGCACCGACAACACATGCAATAGTGGCACAATGCAATCCCTCTTCGGCTTGTACCGTGTCGCATTCGAGGAGCACAGCGATCCACCGCGCTGTATTATCTCTGCCTCCAGATTGGTGCGCGCTATAGATGTCACAAATATGAACAGCTTTCGGAACGTGATCTTCGAGGATTTGACCTTGCGCTGCGCTATGTTGGTCATCACCTCCATGGCATGACCCATGGCCTCTGTTAGTTTTGTCGGTTGCTAAAATTCAAGAAATTATTCATTATTGTTCAAATATTCTCTATATTCATATATTTTTAGAATATACTCTCTCTCTCTCAATCTCTCATGTTTTACACTTACCGGTATCGTTTCGTTCTCCTTGATCAGATCCGTGAGATCGGCGACTAGTTGCTCGAAAGGCTGATTGCCGGACCGCACCAGATGCGTTGGCCTGTCCAGCTGTGGACTGAGTGGAAGCACAGAATTGGATAGTTGTCGACAGACAGGACAATAGAATTCGCCACGATCCTGCACAGGTTGACGTTGCGTCGTATAGAGTGTCTTCAGATACGCCTCCAGGCAGCTGAGATGCACATGATGGCCGCACGACTGCACATGGACGCCATTATCATAGGCCATGTTATTGGATAGATACCAAGACTCGTCGCCGAATTTAAGGCCAAGCAACTCGGTGCGTCTGGCAAATTCGGTGGCCAAGCGTGTGGTGTGGGCCAAACGCTCCTTGTCCGCATCATTCAAGGGCAAGGGTAGACGTTCGGCGATGCGACGTCGATGGCCAACGATGCCGCTGGACTCGACCAGGACAACAAGGCCAATGGGATTTGTTTCAGTGCTGGCCGTTGTGCAATTGCAAATAATGCAATCGTATTCCTTTTCCCTCGGCTGCTCCTCATACATGGCCTCCTCGTCCTCATCCTCCGCCCCAAAGTCCATATTGTTGGCCGCCGCTGCGGCCGATTGCATAAACTGTTTCTGCTTATTGGCAAAGTCCTGCATCATCTTTTGTTGTCGCTCGCGCGCCTTCTTGCGGCGCTCCTCCTTCTCCTTGGTCTCGCGTGCACGCGCCTCCGCCTGCTTCTCGCGCTGATTGGGCCACAAACGCGCCCGTATATCATCGATGCACTGTGCACACTGCTCATCTCTGCTCGCAATCTTGCGCAGCAGATTCCCAATGAAGAAGGGTCCGTCGCCGATGCGGGAGCTAGACACTTGAATGTTCTTATAGTTAGAGCTAAAATTATGCCCACGCTCGGCCAGTACCGTGCTTGTCGATGTGCTCGCCTCATTACAGTCCACATCCATGGGCAAGGATGAGGCCGTGGAGCTGCTGCTGCTGCTGCTGCTATCGCTGTTGTTGCCGCCATCACTGAGCGAGAAACTGTCCAAATTGCCACTGAGCTGCGAGTGCAGCTTGAGCAATAGCGACAATATACTCTCATCCATATGCAGTTCATCCTTGTTGCCAGGTCCACCGATGGCAATGTCGACGGTGCGTTTGCGTCCGCCACTTGGATCGTAGGTCATGCGACCGCCGGCACCGACAACAGCGCCGCTGCTCAACGCATTCGATGGCACCACATCCATGTTGCTGCTGGGCACAGCCACCGGCAGACGCACACGCTGGAAGGGTAACAGCATGCCGCCCGTTGGCGTTGTGGGTGAGAACATTTCATTGGTTGTGTTTGTGGAACCAGTGTGACGCGGCTCGCGCTCAAGCCTGTCACGATCACGATCCCTGTCCCTATCCCGATCCCTATCACGTTCATCGTTCGTCGCTGCCGCCGCTGTCGTCGTCTCGGCAAGCAGGAGATCACGTCTTATGGCCACTTCCATGCCGCTCTCGGGCAGCGTTATCTGTTGCAATGGGAAATGATGAAATTCAGCCGCAGCCGGACTCATATCCATGGCCGTATCATGACCATCGGCATCAGTGCCATCTGGCTGCAGTAAAACCACGCCCGTTTCGGCAACCACCGACAGATCAGGCACCAGCGCCACCTCCATGCGCATCCGTGTTAATGCATTATTGGTACGCTGTTGTTGTGTGCGTGCCACACTCATTGCACCCGATGTCTCGTCCAAATCGTCCAGGCCATAGCTGTCGCCAATCATGCGCATCGCTCCCGTATCGACATCAAAGTCCAGATCTGAGAAGAACGGATTCGAGCGATAGCTGGACGTGGTAACCTGTGGATCGCGCGACTTGAGCGAAACCTTTGTCACCACATGTCGCAGATTGCAGCTGAGATTGTCCGTGGGATAGCAATGGAAGAGCTTCGGCGGCTCACGTCGATTGCCGCCATAATAGTAGCCAGACTTGTGCTGCGACTCACATTCGACCATGGCAACGGGTGAGGCGGCAGCAGCGCCAAACGAATTCGACGATGTGCCCGCAGCTGCTCCAGCTCCAGCTGCATTTAGGTCGCTGCTCGTCTCCACAGCGATTTCGAGCAGAAAGACAGCCAGGGCGAGCAGATGCTCGGAGACATCGCGCGTATGCACAGCCCGGAAAAAGATCGACAGTATGGTCGAGTGGAAGAGACGGGAGTTGAGAATTCTGCAGGGATCGGTGAATGCGCTGCCCACCGGCAATGGCAAACGAAATGGTGGCCATAGATTTCCACTGGCTGGCATTTTGTCCTTGGACTTCACATAGTTAGTGAAGCGGTCCAGCGACGATTGAAAGTCACGCCGATGGACGGCGCGCAACAGCACATGCAATGGATCATAATATTCCTCCCACACCTCATCGATGGGCGTGAAGAGACCCTGCTCCAGATTCTCTGACCCGCTCGATGGTGCCTTATACACGGATAGCTTCTTGAGGAACGTCTCAAAGTTCTTTGTGTGCACATTGCCCGAACGTTCGGGCATCAGTTCCAGCAACTGTGAATGTGTCTTATTCTCAGTTGCCAACAGGGCGCTAATCTCAATGATGCACTGGGTCGCCTCATCGTTGCCCAAATTGGTGCGACTTGTTACCAGGGTGGCCAGGAATGTCAGAAAACCTTCGAGCATCGATGATTGTTCCGGTTTTTGGGGTTGCTTCAACGGCGCCGTTTCCAGCCATTGGCCCACGTCGAACAATTCAATAGTATTCTGCAGAAAGAAATATTGCGACAGGTTTGTAGCGCAAATTTGCAGAAAGAATAGATCCATGTCGGCCATGGAATTGCAAAAGTTCGCTTGTATGTAGGTCATTGCTTGGCCCTTGATTTGCAGACCGTTGCGAACCCATTTTCCGGCAAGAATTTCGTAAAAGAAGCTCTAAAAGAAAACAAAATATACAAGAATTAATTAATTGATAGTTCGAATGTGAATTTCGAATTATTATTTATCATTATTAGACATCATTAAAATTAATACTATATATGTATATATTATATTTAAAACATTCGGAGCTAAGTCCAGCAGTTCGAACGAATTGTATTATCATAAAAAGTTTAACTATCTCATTAATACGTTAACCACCTTTTAACGGGAAATCCCCTATATGCAATGTGAATAGACGCGCGATAAGCAAAGAAAAAAATAAAAATACAGGGTTGTATATTGTGATGGTAGTCGAAATCTTAACGACTCAAGTCGATAACATAATAACTGAAAAAATTCAAATTTAAATACAAAACGATATTTTGAAACTTGATATCGATACAACGAGCGCATTTTAATGAATTATTTAAAAAAAAAAATACATTTTTGAACAGGATGGCAGCGCTGCAACAGCCCATACGCATGTTTGTTGTTATTTGTATGTTATTGTTTGCTCACTCGCACTTATTCGTTGACCTATGCTGCTCACATGCAACTGTAAAAATTCAACAAAGAGAAAATGTCTTGAACGCAAAAGAAGTAAAGCAATACAAACTAAACTAACGGCGAGAGCAGCGCCATCACACAGACAACAACTGAGCCACAGATAGAAGCGACCGCTATTGCCGCCATTCGTGTTTTGCCTTTCAACTGACGCAGTTGCGTGAGCTGTAGTCGCTAGGCAGTTGTTGTTGCTGCTGATATTTCTGTTACTATTGCTATTGTTGTTGTGTTCGTGTTTATTTGATCGTTCTTGTGTCAGTGTTACTGGTTTCATTGCAAAAAAAAAAAAAAGAAAAGAAAACACAAAACTTGAGCGAGTCAGTCAACAAATAAACCAAAATCATGCAGCTGCAGCAATTACAAACAAAAAGGGCAACACTGTCGCTGCCACTGGCATTATTGCTGAGTTTGCTTTTGTTGCTGGGTGGTCAGCCAACACCAACAGAGGCGGTCATTGAGGATGTGTTGGATATTATACACATTGTTAAGGAGGTGACCACCGGCGTGCTGAAGGCGTGGGATATTGTACAATCGTCGCCATTGGCGGCTAATATTGAATTTCCGCTGATGCGCGAAAAGCAGCGGAAAGTGATGCAGCGCCTGAAGGAGGTCAGCAGACAGATTGATGAGACGGAGGCACAGGTGTGTGAATTAAAAACACTAAGCAACCTTAATACATAATCTAATCTAAATAATCATATATTTATCTATATATATATCGAATTACAGCACTCACAGTATGTGTCACTGGCCATTGAGTCCGTTAACAACTTCATTAGCAAAAATGCACCGTTAATGGCAAAAATGAACGACATTTCGGATACGATGAATCGCATCTCGTCCCGCTACCAGCAAATGCAAAACTATGAAGAGCACAAGGATAAGCTAGAAATGAGCACACTCATCACATTTGCTGAATGGACCGTTTCGCCGAACGCATATTCGGTGCATCATCTGATGAATCGATTACACTTGACACTGCTGGGTAATGGCAACGATGAGAAGTTAAATTCATCATCGAGCAATTTGCTAACCCAACTGGTGGCAAGCTATGAGGTAACCTAAACGATGCAAATTCCAATTCAAAAATATTACAATTTGACTTCCTACATGGGATGAATGAATGAATGAATGAATGATTCATCGCATTGAGCAGTTAGTTTAGTTAGTTAGTTGTTCGTTGTTGACGGTAAAGCGTTCCCAGAAATGTATCCAATTGAACTGGACTGACTTTCCGGTCCACAGTCGCTAAACGTTTCTCGCCTCATTTGTCTTTGTTTATTTGTTCATCTTTATTCTGCCAATTGGGCAACCCCAAAAGAAAGTCCAAAACTTGAAGCGCGTCGCAGCAGCGACTTAATATTCATATGCGTATTAGTCATCCAAAGCAGAAACAACGGAATGTAATGGGAGGACGGACAAACAGACAAAGCAAAGCCAAAAGATGAGCCACACTCCACTCACGCATAAGCGCATACACACACAACGCGACATATGTACACTCGCATGCGAATTAGCAGCAAATTTAATTTATTTAATCAGAGCTGAAGGTGCTGAGAAATAAAAATATCATGTTAAATTTGCAAAAGCTGACATTTATACACATACACACACACACAGTCACTCTGGAGATTTATACATACAAACGCGACATATATGTAAACATATATTTAGCTTCGCATACTGTGAGGTCAAAGGTCCCGTCTAATGTAAACAATGCGTACAAACAAACACAAAAAAAAAAAAAAAAAAAACGCAAACGCGACTTGTTTGAGGATAGGGCAATGCAGCTGCGCTGCCCCCAACAGCGCTTCAGCATGTCGTTGTTGTTTTTTTCGTAATGCATGTACATATATAGTGGTGGCAAACGACAGAGAGACAAAGAGAGAGAAACTTGAGAGAGCAGTAAAGCCGAAGAATGAGTGGAAGTAATACGAGAGATGCGTTAATTGTCGCCTATACAGCTGATGTGCTACTGTGCTTCAGAAATATGTAAATGTGACGTCACGGTTATCGATATTAATTTAAGGTTGACAAGGTGCGCACAGCTGATCGTGCATTTTTACCCGACTCCGCCCCTTAGCGTCGTAAATACTATCACATTTAGCTGAACGTCCAATAGAGCGCGCTCTCTCTCACTCACTTAAACCAGTGTGCGAAAAGTGCACTTGTGTGTGTATGTGTGGTTAAACCCTGTCTCTGACTACAACACAATGCGACAAAACCAAAGCTCAGATATAGAGATTTTTTGTTTCTTTTATTTTTTTTATGAACTCTCAGTGTCGTCGACGTCGACGTCGACGAACGCTAAACGTATAGAAAAACAGTAAGAACCATAAAATACGAAACCTACAAAAAAAAAGTACTCGAAAGCGTGGCCCATGGGAGCGACGAACACACAGTGAGCGGGAGTAAATTCTGATTCTGAATGTGTGAGCGACACACATACATGCATATGTATATTGTTTCTTATATACAGCACGCGTTTCACAAAAGTCAGCACAGCGGTTGAAAGCAGCAAACAGTAGCAAAACAACCAGCAACAGCAGCGACACAAAGCAAAAAAGTGTTCAGCAATAACAAATTACAAATTAAAATAAATCGCAAATCGCAATAAAATGCAAACCAAACTTAATTGAAATTAAGCATTTAATAAATTACATATGTGCTAGTTAGTGTGAGAACTACTGCAGGGCGACACGCACACAAACATTTATGCATGCACATGCATACATATATTGAAGGCTAAGTGGCTGCCTTTGTTCGAAAAGGCTGGCAACTCCGATTAGCTGCCTGCTGGTAATTTTGGCACGCGGCACAGGCAGACGAAGTGATAAAACCAATAAGAGAAACAGGAAAAAAAAACTCTATTTATAAAAGTCGCAAAAGATAAGTTAGTTTGTCGTCCGACAATCATATTAATTGTAGTTCTGCGTAAAAGCGCAGTCACAATGTCACCGATAATGTTGTTGTTGCTGCTTATGCTGACGCTGATTTCTGTTGGCGCTGGCACTGCTGCGCAGTCACCGTATATGCATCGGACGCCAATGACTGAGGTGGATGCCTTGCGCACCGAATATTTGAGTTTGGAGCGTGCGCTCTGGATTTATTTGAACAAAACGGCAAATAGCCAAAATAACAAGGAGACGCAAATCCGCAAGGTTTACGATTCGCATCGCAACTTCATTAATAAGCGTGAAATGGACCGTGAATTTGTGAGCGAGAAATATAAAATAATGCATCATTTCGAATGGAATCAACTGGAGATGAAATTAGATGAACTGAATCGTATGTTTGACTTTTATAAGGTAGCGAAATAATCGAGACCCAAGATCAACTCTATATAATTTTTTGAAACGATTCCTAATTCTTATCAGAACACCCTAATGAGACCCGTCTCAAGCGATGGACTGGAGGTGCGCGCCGTATTGGATTTAGCCGAGGACGTGTTGCGCAACGATAAGAAATTTTCGATGTCGCAAATATTTCAATCAATCGAGGAATATATGGTCAAACAAACACTTTACTACAGGGCAATGGTGGTTAGTTCTAGTTAATTAGCTAGCAAAGTGCTAGAATGGGACCCGCACACCACAAATTACTTAATCTCTCCGTCTCACTCTTATTCACAACTGTTTTCATACGCTTATCAGCAGCCCCACTCAGTCTGGGTTTGTTTGCACCCTGCAGCACGCAATAGCAGCGGAAACGGAATGATGAGAATTGTTTTTTTTTTTGTTTTTTTTTTTTCATAGAATGTAAATAAAACGAAATACGAACGTGAGAAAGAGAGAGGGTGAGAGCAAGAGTTTTTGCAGCTTTTTAATTGGAACGTATGGCAGGTCATAACTGTAATTGAGATGTGCTATCGATAACGTAAACAAGAGTTTTTGCAAAAAAAAAAAATAACCAAATGGTGAGAGAGAGAGAGAGTATTTGTTTCTTTTTTGAAATAATTGGAATTTTTAACAACTCAGCTGTATTATCGGATATTGAGTGCACGTAACTGAATACCGTTTGCCTTAAATATCACGCAAATATTTCCACATACATAGATACATATTTAATTTGATGCATTTTGCAATTTTCAGGTATCCTTGGATGAAATGTGCCACACAAAGCAATCGGCTCAACAATTTGTGTATTCACTGTACACAGACATCGCACTAACCGAATTGAAAGGCTACACAATGATGGAATTCTCATGGATGATGCTGCGCGTCTATGGGCGTGGCAATTTCTCGCAGGAGGCAGAACTGATGCGTCGCGACTATGAGAAGCGCACAGAGCGAACACTGAAGCTACTCAAAGAGGTGATGCGTCGCTCCGATCGCATTGTCTGGCGATGTGATCCCGATCGTCATGTACTAAACAAAACATACGATGAGGTGACACGCCTGCTGCAGGGCTACATTGAGAACGAGGTGGATCTGAATGCGGATGAGACATGCCGCGAGACATGCTCATTCTATCAATCCACACGGACCGAGGGCTGCTTCAAGGAATTATTTTGCTCGCGGCAACCCAAGTGTACGGGTCGTCTCTACAACTGCCAGTTCATTGACTCCGATATGTGGGTGTGCCCGGCGGCAGCGAATAGCATACGTCGCTACGAGTATATCGAATACGAGAATGGACGTGTGCTTGGACAGCGTCAGAGATGTGTGCGTGGCACCACCAAGGTGGACAGCTGGTGGCGTTATCTCTTCTGGCATTGCAGCTACTGTTTCTGTCTGTGCGACGAGCAGGGCTTGAAGTCGGATCGTTTCTTCAATCTACGTGATTCCGTGGCGGATGTCAAGAAGAACAAGTGAGTGGGATTCATATCAATCATCTTGATGAATATTATTTAATTAAATTCATTTATTTGCTATACACAGCGTTGTCACCGGCCTGCGCTTTGTGAAACGGAATCGTATATTCCATCTGCAGATACAGGAGGGTCAACTGCTGCCACGTGGCGCCATCAATGAGTCAACATTGTCCTGGAAGCCCGTCGATGAGTATAAAGTCTATGATCGAAATGTTGCCAAAGGCATTGACTATCACACGCTAAGCTATGAGAGTCGATCGATTGATCTGGATGACATCATGAAAACGGATGATAATAGCTTTGTGGTCACCGGAGTGCGTTTCCGTGTGCTTGGCGCCCATCTGAATCTAGAGGCACGGCTCTCTGAATTCGATTTCAAGAAGGGCGAACTCATACAGCCGGAAGTGAATAGCGTTTGGCAATCGAATGACAATACTGATGTTAGCGGTGAACGCAGGTGAGTGAGATGGCAGTAAATAGTAAATATAAATATCAAATCAATTAACACCACTTTCTCTCTATGACAGACAAAAGATAAACATCTATAATGCTGACGTGCCAACGAAGACGGTAGTCACCTCGATACCCATTTCCAAGCACAATCAATATATCGAATTTGTCAATTCGGGCATGGACAAGGATGCGGCGCAGAGTACGGTGCCATTTTTGGATATACAGGATGTAGTGTCACAACCGCCGGTGCCATTAGCCGGCATCGGTCTCTACTATAAGGGACGTCCCGGCTATGGTGGCTTTCTGGCACCGAAAATTATCACCTACGATTTTACGCCACACGTGCAGGTGCCAAAAAACATTAACTAGATGCTGATTGTTCGATGGATGATATTGTAGAACAACAACACGTCTCTCAGATAATATAATTATAGCTTTCTATACATACATATAAATGTAGGTGTACACCTAATTGCTGCTTAACGATATTACGGAAAACAAATCTACTGACCGGTATGAAGAAAAGAACTTGAATTGGAAATTTTAGTTATAAACCAAACACGCGTTACCTATTGGCATACAAAAAATACATAGGCGTATGTAATATAATAAAAACAAAAACAAAAACAAAATACAAAATACAAAATAAAAATAAATTAAACACAAAATAAGCCAATCAAAGATCTTCTATTCGAATTTGAGCAGAAATCTTTTTAAAACACAGATGTGGAAATACTAAAAAAATATATACATATATAGCGGAGCTTATCGATAGCAACTATAAACTCTATCAATCAAAGGTATATTCAAATGAAAAAGATTTTCTATACATAGATATAGAAGCTATCGTCTATCGGAAGCTTACAGATAGCAATGATAATGTTTAGTATATGAAATGAGAATGAGAAAGTGGAATAATTTGTATAAAGAAATATAATATTTCTATGAGAAACTCCTATCGGAGTTTATGGACAATAATTATATTTTTTTTACTAACGCGACAAAAACTTCGTTTTACTTTTTAAAATTTTGCATTCTCATTTTGCTTGAACTCTGTTTATAAGTATCTCTAGCTAAGTATAAATGCAAGTTTCATAAGAATTCCATTAATCTTTAGTAGATATGTATAGTATATATAAATATGTTTCAAACAGTGGAATTATAGAGAACTCTGAACGGCTCTTGTACTCTTATACAAAAGAATATGCATATAATTTAAAATGACTTCGAACATAAAAACAAAAATAAAGTTCAACAACCGATTGCTGAAGCATTTCAATAAAAAATTATTAAACGTCAACAATCGGCATTTACTGGCATTTCAGATGGCATATTAATTTATAGTTTTTAAACTCAATAAATAAACGGAATCTTTAATTAAATTTTCTCTGAATTTTATATGATTGAGAAATACAACTTGAAACCAATATATGCTGGTATATTTACAAATCGTAGAAAACCATAGAAATATGTATGGAAAAAAGACATCAAGATATATGTATATACGATGGGCATATCTTTTGCTGATTTGTATTTGAGATATATTGGAGAATTTAAGAAATCATTTGAAAACAGTTTTTACACAATAATGCTTACAAACTATATAGATCGTATATACAAATTGGAATAGTGAAACTCACCTGCACACGCAATGGATGTATCATTAGCAAGGGCAAAATGTCGGGACGTGAGGGTAGTACATCGCTCAGGCTAATGCCCATTTTGGTGACGGCTTGACAGACAAAGGCGGCTAAATATCGATGCAGCGGAAAATGAAATGAGGCCTGCATCATTTCCTCCTATAAGAGAAATGAAATTATAATTAGCAAAGGTAAATTGGCAAAATAATTGTATATTAAATTATACCAGCGACAATTTAGGCTCCCTAAAGTAGATCGAGTCTAGCCATTCGTGCAGCGTTGTCACACAGTAGTTGATAATCTTCTTGGCCAGATGTGCATGTGTGCCATCCTGCAGATGAGATATGATGGACCACATGGGATAGGCGCTAGCCTCTAGCTCACATGAGAATGCCGCATAATAGCTATTCGGCTCGAACTCAATATGTGTTGCCGTCTCTCTGACATTCACATTCATGCCCTGCAGCATTTGCAGGAACTGAAACCACATATCAATGAGATTATCGTCGCGCAGAAATACCAAGGCGACTGATTCGTGCGAAAGGACATTGTTAAAGTCCGATACGAGTGGCCAATAGCAATGATCCTTCATCACCTGACGTGTGCAATCGATCACAAAGTGAAAATTCTTTGAGGGATCTGTAAAACGAAGTGAAAAAATATGGTTGAAGTAATTTGTTAGAATGCGATTGATGGAATCCATTACCGTGCAGCGTATTTTGTATGAGTATCTTGGACATCATCAGTTTTAAACTGATTATCATCACATGCAATAGCGACAGCTCATTGACCATTTTAAGGGCCAGACTCTCATTGGAGAAGAGCTGTACGCTCATATGGACAACCCGGTTGCTAAGCGTATCCGGATCCCTGGACATTTCAAGCACCGATGGAATGCGACTGTAGTGCATCACGAATGTGCGCGTCAGATGCTCCTAAAAGAAAATTTTATAAATTTTTATGAAAATTGCAAATTATATTCAAGAGATTTGTGCTTACCTTGTAATCCTGATCGGGCAACATGTTGAGCAGAAAGCAGACCAACGTTTGCGGGAATTCAAATTTAAATGTCCAAAATATGAACTCCTCGAGCAAAGTTGTATGCACCAGCTTCTTGCCCAATGCTGGCAAATCGCGATACTCATCGGGCGGCTCGGGATTGGGAAACCGATTGACTGCATCCTCATATTTCTCACGATTGGCCTTCAGAAAGCGTCCGTTGCGCGTATCCTGGCAAGGCGTTTCCATAAAATATGAATAGACATCGGCATTGATTAATGTGCGGGTCATCACTTTGCGCATTATCTCGCCCATATTATTCAAATCGATTAGCATATTGGCGAAAGCCTCGCATGAATACGATGTGATGGAATGCGCCTGCAGCGAGGCATCGCTATGCTCCCGAAAATGTTGCAGCAGACGGAACAACAACTTGGGCATAATTGCCTCCGCCACAGCCAATAGATTATTGGGCACCGGATCCCGATTGACGCGATTATTGATGCCATGATCACTACAGAAGCCCTCCGCTTTCATCACCGATGTATCACCGCAATCGCAGGCACCGCCTGCCTGTGACAAGAACATGTTGAAGTCATGGTTATTATGATTGCCCTTCTTGAAGCAATCACGGCATATGGACATGCAGGGCGAAATGCCGCAGGTGCGACAGCGATATGCCACCACATGAGGCACCCAGACCAAGCCGCATTTGGCATGATTATCGTAGCTGCGAACTGGAGAAGACATTTTCAATTAGATTTCAGCAATTCAAGTTCGAATAAAGTATAATTTTTGCTGTGCTGTGAGCGATGTTTGCTCATTTGAAGTATAACATTTCGATAATTATCAGTGCTGCACCTCTAATCGAAATGACAGAAATGATTTAGTTACTTTTCAAAAAACAAAAAAACTGACACGAGGTTATCGATGCAATAGCCCGATATTTTTGCAATAGTGCGATAGTCGATTTTTTAAAAAAATTAGTTGCTCACTTAACTGATATAAATGACAAATTATAGCTTTTGTATGCGGTATTGGTACTTGTATAGTTTTTTTTAGTATCGCAAGCCTAAATACTTCTTATCTCAAATAATCAGTGCTAACGATTCAAATTTGTTCTTTACAAAATTGACAATGCATGTTATTTAATAATAAATTATCAAATGGTCTGCATAACTTCGAACCTATATATGTACATATATTTTGCATAGGATATTTGTTTGATTTGTTTTTATTGTTGCTGTTGTTTTTGTAAGCACGAACCCACATTCAAGCTCATTCAATACGTTTCTTATCGCTTGAATAATGCGCGTTCGGTTCTTTCACTCATTCAGTAAAATTTCATTCGATTGTTTTTTTTTCTTGCCATTTATGCTGATCTCTCAATCTCAATTAATAATTAAACTATTCAAGTGAATATGAAAGTAGTTTAGCATATTTGCTCATTCTCTTCTCTGCTAAAATAGTCTGTTTTTTTAGTCAACAGCTGGCAGCACGGGTCACGACAGAGCACTTTGCATAGCTCACATATTAGGCGTGATCTACCGCGCAGAGGCGAAAAGCCGTCTGTTGTTAATATTTTTGTTGGCGCTGTTGATACGCTCTTTTCATTGATTTGATTAAATTCCAAAAATAAAAATGATGCACTCATTGCTGTTTGGCATATTTAATGTGTTGCGTGACTTGTCTTTGGCAGGAAAAAAGGTCAAATGTAATGAGGAAGGCAGACAATCGAAAAAGGGCAACGCAATGTAAACAACAACAGCAACAACGGCTAACGCAGCAAAACTGTAAAATTGATTGACAATTTTGTAAAATGGCTTGGCAATGGCGATCGACAAGTTGCTGTGCAACTCTGCGTATGCCCCACCCCTTTCTCACTTGCTACCCTTGTCTTTTTTTTTGTTTTTTTTTTTTTGTTGACAAAGTTCGATTAAATTGCTATTTGATGATTTTTGTATTTCTTTCAGAAAATGGAATGAGCAAATGCAATTTAAACTGGGCGCACACACATACATACATGTTTATGTATGTGTGAACAGTAGCAACAACAATAACGGTCAGTCGGTCAACAAGCAATTGCAAGGCCCAAAAGAGAGTATAATGAAAAAGTAGAACAAGAGCGAGCGAGCGAGTATGTGAGTGAGAAATGTATGCAGATTGCACTGTGGTTCGAAAGCCGGCATTTGTAAAATGAAATTGTATGTGCGATGATATTTATGAACATACATACATACATACATACATATGTATGTTGCTTTCGCTCTGTATCTCATGCGCTGCCTGCACTGTGCATGAAACATGGCGTGTCAACACAATTGTCAAATCAACAACAATGACGGTCAATAAACTTTTCCCAGTGTACCGCCTTGCATATGTATATGTATATGTGTATGTGTATGTGTTTCCATGCCACGAGCACGTAGCGTTTTCATTTGCAATTTTGCAATTGTTTGAAATGATTTTCTTATTTACGCATACAGACACTCGCACACACACATACATATCATTAAGCTTCTTGCTAAATTAACGGAGAAACATTTGAAAAAAAAAAGAGCAAAGCAATCGCTCTCTTTAACAGGGGTGACCACTCAATCGCACGCACACAGATGCGTTTATTTGGACGGCTGCTGCGGAAGCATTACGCAAGGCAAGCCGAACAACAGCTGACAGGCACAAGGTGCAACAGCTAACCATGTGCGTGTGTGACAAGTGGGACAGCGACGGCCATCTGCGGGGTTGCCAATGCTCGCGACGCACTCTGCCTGGCACAATGTAAATAGATAATGTTGCCAGATTAAATGTGTGCTAAATAGGCTGAAGTTAACGAATGTAAATGTCTCTTGCTGTGCACGTATGTATATATATATATATATATATATATATATATATATATATATATCTGTATGATTAGGCTCTATGTTCATTTATATACATAATTTGATTGTGTTGTTGTTTCTTGTTACCATGGCGTTGCACTGTCACGCTGCTCGCACCTTGCTTTTACTTGCGTGCCATATACCATGCCCTACAACACGCACACATACACACATTAACAGCAGGCACTCACACAGAGCAAATTTCAGGGGCAACGACTTGCCCGATCAGCTGGCTTAGCTCTGGCGTTTTAGAGATACTAGAATCGTTAGCGCGATTTATCGATAAATTGAACTATAACAATTTCAGCATTGACGAGGGTGAGAACCCTCTTTCTTTCTTTCTACTTACCAATTTTGACAAATTCCTTGGGCGTTCGTCCGCCCGCGATCAGCCAACGTATCCATTCAATATTATCAGGATTATCAATGGGCGTGCCAGGATTAAATAATGTATCCATAATGGAATCCAAGTCAGGCGTTGGACTGCCTCGGCAACATTCTGTATTGATTAAGGCGGCCACCTCCTTGCGGCTTCGTAATACGAATGATGACGTACCAAAGAAGAAGCTTGGCTTGGCGCCCGCATTCCCGGCGTTGCCCTCGTTCAGTTCATCCGGATTCCCGGCGAGGCCGCTGTCGACATTGCTGTTGCCGCTGCTGCGTGCGCTGCTCTGCTGTGTATCCCAGTCGTGGAACGGTGAATTGCCGGCTGCGCCAGAGTCGGCGGCAGCAGTGCTCGTCGCTGCACCGCCGCTATCGGCGCTTGTGATGCTGCTGCTTGTGCTGCTGCTGCTACTGGCGACATTTGCCAGCTGAATTTGTTGCGATATGTCCATCCATCCCGCTCTTTGTCTGTTGCCATCCTGCTGTGCTGGAGGCGGAGGATGTTGTTGTTGCTGCTGCTGCTGAGGGTGCTGTTGTTGCTGCTGCTGTGGGTGCTGTTGTTGCTGCTGCTGTTCCGGCTCATCGTCGTCTTCTTCATCGATACTTATATCAGCATTGGATATGTTGTCATCTTCATCCATGCTGCTGCTGCTGCTATATTGTTTTGTATGTTATCGCCTATCGCTAATCGCCAATCGCGTTTGATATTTTTTTTCGCTTTTGGCTGAAAAAGCAGACGACTGCAAATGCCGCTGCCGTTGCCGCTGCTTTTGTTGCTTCTGTTTCTGCTTTGCTTTGCACGTCTCAGCTCAGAGTTTAAATTGCCTTTTAGCGTCTTGTTCGTCGTCGTCGTCGTTGTCTCTCGTCTTGGCGTTTGCTTGTTTCAAACAAGTTTTCTTTTTTGGTTCTTCTTCTTATGCTGCTGCTGCCTCGTTTTATACTGCGGGATTTTTGTGTGTTTGGCTTGAAACATGCCACAAAAAAAATTTTTTTTATATATATATGCCACCTAGCGATATAGGAATATTATTATTTTGTTGTTGATTTTCTATAAATATATACATGTATATAAAATATATTTGAAAAAAAAAAAAAATTTTGTTGCAACGCTTGCACACTGGGATTCAAAAAAAATAAAATAGTATACAAAACAAACACACACGGAAAATTTAACAGCACCAAAACACTTGACTCACTATTGCTTTAGCTTTTTTATTTGTTAATTTACTTTTTGTTTTAGCCGCTTCTCAAATCTTGCTCCGGTTCTGCTTCAGCTTCTGTTTTCGGTTTCTGCCTCTTGACGTTGCTTGCCCGACCTACTATTATCTATGAACATCCTATGAGCTTATGCGCTGCTTTGCAAGGAGAAACACGAATACATTGTGTGCACATATGCATGTGTATATATCAATATATAAGTATATATATACATATATATATATCTATATATACATATGTATATATATTGAACGTAGGTCGGACTGCCACTTAACAATCTGCACGATGTTTTATCGAGTTCGCAAATTTCTTATTCACACATGCTTACTGCACAAATACACATGCACTTAAACACACACACACGAACGAACGCTCACAAATTTATATACATATATATAGTTATATGTGTATATATTTATATATGTATGTATGTATATAACCAAATATATTACTCGTGCAATGAACTTGCCAATTACAATATCAGTTACTCTTGCTTGTTACAGATAGCGTTAGCTCGTGCTTAATAATTCATTTGTATTCGTTTAATTTCTTGTACCCACAAACGTGCTGGATTTCGTTAGATTTCGCTTGCTCTTGTGTGTTGAATTTACACAGTCTCTGTATATGTGAATTTTATCTCTTCAATGCTATGTGGTTCTTGTAAAACTGACAGTCACAGCGATGCGTTGGCTCGCATGTCAAGAAGAAGACACTTAAATCATGTCATGCGCTATCGATAACAAGTGTGCCATTTAAGATACGAACAGCTGTTAGTTTTCCATTATTCTAATACTTGCGTTACCGATATATTAATATTGAATGACATGAGATAAGCAATATTTGTAAATGAACGTGCACAATCTGCAGGAAAATGTCGTATATCAGATGTTCGATTATTTTATCGACTAGACTTATCGTAATTTGACAATTCCGGCACTTGTTACCCTCTTCTACCAGACGCTAGTAATAGAAATCTATTAAAAACAAGACTTAGACTGTTTATATACTATGTTATAAGATGTATTTATTTGAATTTTATATTAGAGTTAGCGCTTTTGCTTTATTCGTTTCATGTAGACGTCGAGGGCTGCAGTATTTACAACACAAACAGCTGTTCGACCGCAGCCTTACAGACGGCGACCGCGACGGCCACCCTTCCTACGCGTCGAGTCTGACGGAATGGGCGTGACATCCTCGATGCGACCGATTTTCATGGATGAACGTGCGAGAGCACGCAGTGCCGATTGAGCACCGGGTCCGGGTGTTTTTGTCTTGTTGCCGCCGGTTGCACGCAATTTGATGTGCAGAGCCGTAATGCCGAGCAATTTACATCTCTCAGCGACATCCTGAAAACAAAGACTATGTTTATAATATGCCACCAACAAGCTCATTCATTCATTAGATTTCCATCACTTACCTGAGCTGCCAACATAGCCGCATAGGGCGATGCCTCATCACGATCGGCTTTGACTTTCATGCCGCCGGTAACACGGGCGATTGTCTCGCGGCCGGACAAGTCGGTGACGTGCACGAACGTGTCGTTAAAGCTGGCATAGATGTGAGCAACGCCAAAGACGATCTCACCGTCGCGAACCTGTGGGCCGAGCTGGACCTGCACTTCTTCTTTTTGTACTTTTGCCTTACGGGGCGCCATGTTGTCTCAGCACACTGCTGTTGAATAAAGTCAAAAGTCACAATCACCGTTTTATTCGATTGTTGTCAAACAAACAAACATCACACAAACAAAAACAAAACAAACAAAAAATAACAAATTTATAATTTTGCAACATCTGTGTCATTTTGGCACATCTACGATTTATATTTTATTTTCTTGATAGACAATTGTCTGTTGCACTTGTATTATGTTTACGTTTTATGCAAAAACTTTGAAAACAGTCTTATTTCTAAGTAAAAATAGCAAGAGAAATTCGCGAAACGAACCAATTGCGTGAACCGGATATTAGAAAAGAGACCGAAACTATAGGGATGACATCAATCATCGATATCGATTAAGCTATCGATATTTCATGCACCATAAGTATTCGATATATCAACGTATTCTGCTTGAGCGCGCTTTTTGCTTTTGAATAATTTTTACTAATGTGTGAAACTTTTTGGAAGTGCAGCATCCAAATTCTGAGCGCATTAAATTTTTGTTTAATATTCAAAATATATTTATTTATTTATTTAGTATCTTAGACATGGAAAAGAAAGAGACAGCATTAAGCCTTTCAAAATAGAATTTGTTTGCTGCATAGTTAAGAAAGAGATGGCGAATAAAGTTTTCTTTTTCTTTGATGCATGTTCATAAAATTCTATTACATTTAAAAAACAACTTAAACATTTAATACAGTTATAAAATTTATTCATAATTGGGCAGATAATACAACACACAACATTTAGATAATGATGATGATTTTTATTAAGATAATAATATGGAAAACAAGAAACGTATTTATAGTAATCAGCCGACCGGTGCGAATTGAACGAGCGACTTAATGCGACGCAACAGTGCAGTATTAAAGTTTTTACATTTCATTGAATACTCTTCGCTGGCGGTAATTAATTGTGTACAGAATGTTTCATTCAAATTGGAAATTAGCATTTTCTTCAGCTGCGAAATCTCATCGTGCGAGGCATTCAGCACAGACATATTGTTGGGATCTGCAAAACACGAAATGTAAATATAAATAAGAATGAAAATGATATATTTTCTTAGTGATAACATACCCAAACAGGTCTCATTAATGGATGTACGATTCTCGCGTGAATAGATGACAGCATTGCGGAAATAGAAATCCAAATGTATCCAAAGTAAATATAAATTCTGTTCAGCTATGAAAACAGCTAACATTAGTTCGTTCCTCTTCTCCGTGTGACGTTGACTCAATTCCAAATAGTTTTGTTTACCTAAAAGGAAAACAATATTAAAGCTTTGCCAATACTATATAGGATCTACTGAAGCAGCTTTACCAGTCGGTCCAAATGTTATGTTGGGCAGTGATGCGCGCTGTTGCACCAAATTGTCAGCAATTGATTTCTGTGACAGGAAATAGGCAATCGAGCCCTTCAGCTGATTCATTATGGTTTGCATAACAGCCGTCAGCTTCTTGCAGTCCGATTTGCCAGAGCTGAAAAAAGGCAGATCATTAGCTCTCTCTCTCTATATATATATATATCGGATAACTCCCTATGTTCTCTATTCAACTTACAGTGGCGTCACATCATTGATCATGGTGGTTATCAAGTATTTGGAGGTGATGCCATCACGTACATGACTCGTGACAGCATGTCGACAAAATAGGGATAGATTCGCTGTAATATCTAGGAAGAATTTAATATGTTGACTCTTTTGCTCCTCGGTAACTTCAGTCTTATCGCTGTGCTTCTCCTGGAGCATGCGACTTATTGTTTGCTCATTGATCGTGAACCGACCAAAGACCACAATCATCAACTGTTGCAGCCGATTGAGACGATTATTCATCTCGACATCGTGATGGATTTTCAAGCATTTCTCAATCGCGGACACATCGTAGGTTGTTGTGCGTGCAAATAGATTGGTGATCGTTGCCAGCAGCTTCAGATTGCCCAATTGCATGAATGGCGTTGCGGCACGCAGCATGCCCTCAATCATCTCAATGTGGGCGAACAGGAAGTTGAGCACTTGCAGCGAGGCGGAGCTGTTGTTAATGCCCAGTGAGTCGATGATGCTGTCGCACAGGGACAACGCTGGCATCAGTATGGAACGGAAACGTTCATCCACTGCTGGTATAAAATTGCCCGGAGCATTGCGTTCCTTTTCGGTCGATTGCAAATCCGGCTGCATATCAAAGATGGTCATATTGGCCAGCACGCCCAAGGCACCGTCGCCCAGCAGCAGGGTTGCACCCAAATGTGTTTCAGCCATTTGCGTTAGGAATGCCATGCACGACTCGTAAACGAACAAAGGGCGCATATTTTCGGGCATGGGTTTCAGCACCTCATGCAGACGCACATCCGATTTGGCCAGGCTGCTGAGCAAGTGCTTCAAATATCCACGCGTTGCAATTGTTTCGCTCAACGTGCTAAATGCGCGCAGCTCCGATATCATATCCAAACAGGATAAGGCCAACATGCTGCAGACATCATGACCCGTAATGGCATCATGACATATTGTATCAATCAATTTATCGCCCATGCTGCATATGATCTCAGCGGCCATTTCCTTTTGATAGGGCTCGTCCTTATCCAAGTCATTCGGATCTTCTTTGTTGTCCAAGTAGCTGAAAGTATGAGTTTGATTATTCTATGTAAATCAATTTATATAGATAGATATATATAGAAGCTTATACGAGGGCGATCGATTGTTAGATTTTCTCTGTTAGATCGTGTACTTGTTGAACCACTCTCGTATCGTATAATGTTGAGCTTACATTTCATCATATTCCACTTGCGCCTCGGTGCGCACACGCTTCACAATGCGCAAACAGTTAAGCAGCGTGGCATAGAGATTGATGCTCAGCTTTTGTGATTTCACCTCGCACGTCATAATCCACTCGATGAGGCGCTTGAGTATAAAGCGTAAGTTGCTGGTGCTGCAGCTATTGCTGCTAAAATGTTTGAGGTTGCTGATGTTGCAGAGGGCTAAAGTGTTGCCGCTGCTTTGGTTATTGCTGCCATTGCCGCCATTGGCATTGGCATTTGTATCCACACCGCTGGGCATGTCCGTTAGATTCACAATGTTTCCATGCTCGTCCAGGGAACGTTGATCCTCCAGCTGATGGTAGCAATGCCTCAGATTTGCCGATAGCAATAGAATCGTATCGGTCACCTGTACAGAGATCTTGATCAATGGCTGATGTGGCTCCACCTTTATCATTATCTTCTCAATGATATCAATAATGTGCTGCTTGCGCACACTTATCGGCAGCACCGTGTTGGGCATCAGGCTGAACAGGACCTGGATGAGATTACACCAGCCACCCATATAGCTGTACGTGGCGAATCTCTGCATGCGCACGCTATTCATTTTGATGGCATACTGCAGCAGTAGAGTGATCTCCTCGACAATCGCTTTGCGCTGACCACTCGCAATGGTGCTCTGGACGTGACGCAGTTCGTCATGCAGAATGTCATGCAGCTTGTGTATATTGATCATGCCGGTCGCATTCACGCTGTTGCCTTTGCCCTCGCAATCGGTGAGCAGGCTGCTCAGCAGGCGCTCATCGAAAAACTCCAGCCTGGGCTGGATCAGTGTTGGTGCCTCTAGCTTTAGGCAGTCCAGCAAACGATTCGCGTGCAGGCCCAACGATGCCGTATGCAACATGTCACGACCCGGCAGAATGTCACCGAAATGATTCGAAATTGGTGGCGTTAACAAATTGTTGCTTATTTCCACGGGCATGCTGTGGCCATTGCGCTGCGAATCCGAATTGGCTGTTAGCAATATATCCGACAGCAGAGCATAGCGTGTCGTCTGGCCATAGGTGGCGGCCAGTTTCATCTCAATGGAGACACAATTCATGATGTGACTCATGGCGTGCAGCACATTGTCCTCGTTGTAATGCCGGAAGGGCATGGCAGTCAGATGGCGCAACAGAAAATCATTGCAGGTCAGACGGAAGTAGCGTAAAATTGGCTCCGATGTGCGATTATTGGCGCAAAGGCCATGGAATAGATGATAGATACGTTCCACAATGTGGGCCGTATGTTCGCAGTACTCTTCATTATGTCGCTGTTGCTAAACACAAGAGTAAATGGAAGGAGAATTAATATTTATTTATCGTAAATATTTATCCTAAATTACCTCTAGATAACGTTCCAGTAGCAGCACCATTGAATTGATGCAGGAACAATTCACCTCCAGACCCAATTGGTGTTGCTTCTCGTTGCCCAGGAAGTCGCGTATGATATCGATGCCCAGCAGAAAGTATATGAAATTCGGCATTTTCTGGCTGAGATTGACTTCGAAGAGATGTATAATTGCCTCCTTAATCTGCAGTTCGATGCGTGCCGGTTTGCGTTCATCGAGCGCATCCAAATCCACCTGATATCCGCTGTCATCCAGACTTCCATCGTTCGCATATTTATACGGATCGTTGAACTTGTTGTGCTCGTGCTCATCATCGTACGTTTGCTGGAGGCGACGCATTTCCAGGCATTCAACAAAGCGTTGGCGTATCTCCAGCTTCTCATTGCTGCCGTGCGGATACATATTCAAGATCTGTGTGACCATGTCGGGTAACAGGCTCACGGCACTGAGAATCTTAATGGCGGCCAGAGTGTGACGCGGCAGCCAACTGTTAAAGCTGACGAATTTGATGATATTGAGTACATAGTCGGGATTGCGAGTGCGTGGATTCAGATCGAGCAGCATGCGATTGAGGCCCAGCAACAATATGGAGGAATTCGATGTCGCGTGTGCCTCGAAGAAGGCATTCTGCTTCGATAGGCCCACCTCGAGCATTAGCAGCGCATAGAGGGCACAATCCTCGAGCGATTCCTTGCCATCGAACTGATTTAAGTCGTCAAGGCGTTCGCGTGCCTCCTCAACGATTAGCAAGATCAGACGCAGCATATCCGACTTCACCTGCAGCTGCAACATTACATGATAGCCTGGATATGGATGTTCGTCGCGTTGCTCCAGGAAATCTGATGCCTTTGGCCGGTAGCTGGCAAGCAAGAAATATAAAAGTTTCAAGCAGCCGGCGCCCACGGCCCACTTCTCGGCGACATCTTTATAGGCACGATTGTAGAACTTCAACAAGATCGAATCGACGACAAATTGCAGATACGGATCATAGCCGGGCTTGCGTGGACCACAGCCTAAACTCCTTGGCATATTGGTGGTCATCAGATTATATAGCAGCTGGAGTATGCCTCGGGACAATTTGTATTCCTCCAAGCGACTCTCGTTCTGATTGATCTCCTCCGCCAAACTGAATTCAGCATAGGTTGTGGGCAACGACGGTATTGTGGGTATAATTTGCGATTCCTCCAAGTGAAACCAAATAGTGCGCGCCGTCTCCTTGGAGAGCGCCATGGAGGCAAGCGTAAACAATATTTCACCCTTGAGGGTGACGGGCGTGGCGCATGCCACCAGACCGAGCAGCACCTGTGGCGTTTGCCAATTGGCATTATCGCACAGCATAATGCGAGAGATTTCATCCTTCTCGGCAACGGCCTGCATTATACCCATTACGGCGACCAGATTCTCCGTTTCGCGTGGCGTCATATTTCGTGGCATGCCAGATGAACGATAAAGCATATTATTATCCGGCGCAATGCTATCATAGTCTGTACGCATATTGCTGTAAGGAGATTCAATGGGGATATTACAATCAAATTGAGGCATCTTTTCGGTTCAACTCACTTGAAGTAATTGTTGAGCGCATTGAAGAAATGATCCCAGCTAACGGCATAGTTGGTTGATAAATTCTGTGAGTTCTTGAGCAAATTGAATGCGCAGCGTGCCGCAAATTCGGTACGGGTCAGGCCCGCAATCATCTTCAGATACGACCTGAAGAGCGTTTGGGGCAGCAGCTCGCTGGCCAGGCGTATGAACTTGAATAGGGACACAGCCCGTGAGGTATTCTGTACATAATTGGCGGCACCGTCTGTTGTGGATACATCGGTGGGACCCCAATACTCGTTGCATAGGATAATCGTGACACGTTTATCGCCATAGAGCCGGGCCACACACAGCATCAGCAGCTCGAAGCTGCAATCCAAATTGGGTGGCGGTTCAAGTCCCTCGTTTTGGAAACTAATCACGGTGCGGGCCGTCTCATCAGCACGTCCGCGCAGCTCCGAGACCTTGGCGTGCATAAAGTCAATGAAGTCCGTTATGAGCAGATGTAAGCGACGATAAATGAATTCAGTGCTGGAAGGATTTGAATATATTGAGCAATAGTTAACATATAATATATATATAGAACTTACGAAAAGGCAACGTCTTTGTTAAGCAAATGGTGATAGAAGTATGTAAAGATATTGGATGATAGGGCCTCATCAATCAGCTGCTCATCACGATTGATGAGGGCGCCCACATTGGCCTGATATTCGCTCGGCGCCTGGCGCAGACTGGCCAGAGTTAGGCCAAAGCTATATTTAATTAGGACAGCCAAATATTGTGTCTGCCAGGTGCTTTGAGCATAGATGGCATCAATGAAGCACTTGGCATAGTCCGGATCAGTTAATATAGGCAGCTTTGCGGTATGCGGACTATTGCATTCGGTAATCAGCAATACGGACGTATCATAGGCATACATTAGGGCCATTAGAATTATGAGCGTAACATCCTCCAAGTTGCCATCGGGATCGGCGGACTTTGTGTTGGCCAAATGCTGCAGCAGACGTATGGCGATATTTTTGGGCAGGCCGCGTTGAGCGGACCAATTGAATAGAGCCATGGACAGAGCTTTGCGTATATCCTGATAGAGGCCGAGCACCTGATTCTGATGTCGCTTCGAGCCAAAGGCACGATTCTTGGTCAACAAATTGATCTACAAAGAATATATATATATATATTCGAATTTAGCCTAAGTGTAAAGCGTGGACCTTACCTCTTTTTCAATGTCCATTTCAATGAGCAGCTCCAGCAGACGTCCCAGTATATTGGAATCCTCCACGAGATTCTGGCAATAGTTGTTGATCAAGGCGGTCATCTGCAAAGGGGTTTAAGTTGAAATGTGACATTTTCTAATATATATATAATGTCTAGTCACTTACGTCTCTGGGCAGCTCGGTGCTCCAGGAGACGCCGCTGACTGCCTGAAACATGTCGCGCAGCGTGCAGGTAATTGCTTTACGGCCATCATAGTAGAGCAATACGGCAACCAGGCCGCGAGGTAAGCCCGGATGATGCACCTGCTGGCGCTGCGCGGTGCAAAGCAGTTCCAATGCAAAGATCTCATCTAGATCGAACATATCCGAAATGATGATCGACTCATCAATGATCTCCTGTGAGAGTTCCACTTTGCGTGTCTGTCCCGCCAGCATGACGCCCTCCAGGGCGGCATTGCGCAAGTGTGTGCGGCTCTTTTCGCTCTTCGGCTACATTCGGAGTGTGGTTTAGGATGAGGAGGATGCAAGAAGACGCTTTAGGTTAGGTCTGCTTGGCCTTTCTGATGCATTTCGAATTCAGCTTACCGGATTACGTAGGAAATTTGTAAAGTTCTGTTTGTACTTTTTCAAACTGAGCTCAAAATCGGCGGTGTTATCAGTTGGATTCCTTATGGCCATTTGGCATATATCATATAGACGCTTGTACGGCGTCCACATGTCCTCAAGCACAGCTCCT
This sequence comes from Drosophila antonietae, assembly GCA_030914385.1. Lineage (NCBI taxonomy): Eukaryota > Metazoa > Arthropoda > Insecta > Diptera > Drosophilidae > Drosophila > Drosophila antonietae. The sequence continues at coordinate 144,914 of JAUESO010000082.1, read as the reverse complement.
GCACGCAAACGTTTTAATTATAATTCATATACATTTTATAATTTGTGTCGAAAAGCGTGGCTACTTACCGTCCATTTTGCGTTAGTGCTTTGCTTGCCTATCCACTCACAATAAATAACAAATTAAGCTTAAGCATAAAACGCGGCAAATATCTGTATGTTGCCGGCTTGCGAAACTAACAATTCCGATAGTCAATATCGATAGTTGTTGTTTGCGAATAAAACGGAATATTAAATGAGCAAAATGCTTCGCTCAGCTGATTATTGATGACACTTGGCCAGATTTCAGTCAATAATGTCGTACATTATGCCTTTGCTTTTCTACTTGCAATACATCAATACGAATAAGTAATACTTGTGTATTCAGCTGTATGACAACTGGTTGACTAACTATGTTGACAAATATTTCAAAATGTTCAGCTCAGCTGCTCATAACTTCAGTACCGATTTCACAGTGTAATCAATTTACATCTATTTGTACAAGAAAAATACGTGGTGGCAGTTTTCTTATGAACAACAAAAAAACAAAGCGATGGAGGAACTGAGAAAATCCATTATGCCAGCCTTCAATTTGTTTGCATAAATGTTTTTTTTACTTCGGTAAAGGTAGTTGGTAAAGAATGTCCTAATGATCGCAAAATATCGATATATTTCGCTGAGCATTGCTCAACACTAACGCAGTTGGCCCACGTGCAGAATAGCTCTCCGCTCGAATAAGTTGTTTATAGAAATATGAATATTAAAATCGAGATTGTTGATGAGGATGATAAAGCTAAAGTATGTAAGTAGTAAAAAATATAGAAATTATACTCATCACCTTTAATACCTTGACAGATAAAACCCTTGACTTTCGAAAATGGCGTGGTGAAAGAAGAAAAAAAGGTAGTACGACAATTTTACAGGCAATGTAAAAGTGAATTTGTCGAGGAAAATAATTACAAAACAATTGATCCAAGTGGGCTATCCAATGAATGCCATGAAGAAATACAATACTTTAATGCAGCCACTCATGATGCGTGGATCGTGCAGTGCCCCAAGGGTATCAATATAAATGAATTGGTTGACAAGCGGATTAAGATGCCCGGTCGACGTTATGTGGGTGATATCCAGGTGAAGACCACCCAGTACGCACGTTCATTGACCCATGCAATTGGCTATGTGAACAACAAGGGCAAGTATGTCGTACGTTTGCTGCCAGTGACCGGTCATGTGGTCGTCAGTAAGCGTCTCAATATGCCAAACCCTGATGCCAATGGAGAGGGGAGTGTATTCCCAAAGCCGGTTGGGCCACAAAGGTTGAGATTGCCCGTTCGTCATCCGTTTTTTGGGAGTAACTACAAGACACGCATTGAAGTTGACAAACCGACGACTATGAAGCTACTGAATGCGGAAAAAAAGTGTACCGAAGCGAAAGAAAAATTGCGTTCCACTGCCAATTTCTATAAGATACGTCAGAAGCTTTTGTCCAAATCCCAGACGCTGAAGGAGAAGGAGCATGATGTACGTCAATCGGTTCTAACAGGCGTGGCGCCTAAATTCTTGGAGAACAATGAGCATCCCAACTATTTGGATTTGATGAATTCCAGCGATGACGACGTTACGGTTATCAAAGAAGAAGTGGTGGAGGAGGGGGAGAAACACCCCGTCGAAGAGAATAAATCCAGGAAACGTAAGATGTCAAATTTTTCAGAAGACAAAGGTACAAAGAGTCCCACTAAAAAGAGGAGCTGGCACATTCCGGAAAGTCCGATTCCGAACAGTGACAAAAAGCAAAAAGTGTAAAGGCACTAGATCAATCTTAATCATAGATACTTGTTTTATTTAAACATAAATCATATAAATATTATTTTAAAAGTCAGCAATTTATGTTTTGATTTTCCGTTGTGAATTGCTTAATGGAAAGAAGCAGCAAGCGGTTACTATCGATTTTGAATTCTGCTCGATTAATAATCGAACTTTTTAGTGTGAGCTAAAAGCTAACCAAACAAATCGTTATTGATGTGGATAACTAGCTTAACATCAGAAGCAGTAGCAAAATACTAAATTAACAGTTACTTGGTGCCATCACAATTTGTATGTATGAAATTTGATCTTTTCACACGAATTTGTTAACCGCGGTTACTTGTAGATTCAAAATTATGGGAAGAACCAACTATTTACGCGAAGGCTTGAATGTGGCACTTCTTATGGGTGCCGGTGATATGATCGCACAGTTCTTAATCGAAAAGAAAGAATTTAGTGCCTGGAATATCTCAAGGACGGCACGTTTCAGTGCTGTGGGTCTGATTGTTGTTGGACCCTCCTTGCGCAAATGGTATAGTACAATGGATAGGCTAGTCTCTAAAGAGCAGACGGCGATAAAGCGGGGCTTTAAGAAGATGCTTATAGATCAGTGCTTGTTCGCGCCCCCATTCACATTGCTCCTCACGTATTTGGTTCCGTTGGTGAATGGCGAGAAGCATGATCATATTATACAGCATGTTCGCCAGAACTATTTCACGATATTGAAGAATAGTATGATGTTATGGCCATTGGCACAAACAATTAATTTCATTCTTGTGCCAACTCAGTATCAAGTAATTTATGTCCAGATAGTGGCCCTGATTTGGAATTGCTATTTAGCTGGCGTTCTTAATGCTTCTTAAGTATATTTTTCTTTTATTTTAACACACGAATAGTAAACCAGACTGCAATCAATTAAATAAACATACATGCTATAGCGAGTATTCATTATTTAAATGTACATGTCTTTTCTTCCTTGTCCAATTATGATAAAATATCAGCTGTGTGTGGGTGACATTCACATGTGAATGCGATTGTCTCGATATGATGTAATGCATTGTAACCTATCGATAACATTTGTAGCTAGTTTGTAGTAGAGCAGCTTTCTGCGCGCTTAATTTCTATGTGTCATTTTATTCTGTGGAAATAAAAGCGAAAAAATGGAGCATACTCGTGAAATTTTGACATTTCAGTTTGGTACATATTCCAACTATGTGGGTGCACATTTCTGGAACCAGCAGGTGAGTAACAAACATCGAACATCCCAGCAGCTGGTCAACTTTTGCATTTGCATATCTTGTAGGAGGCAAACTTTGTTTATGATAGCGAGGGCAATGTAGCGGAGGAACAGCTACCTCAAAATGATGTGCTCTATAGGGAGGGACTCAATGATCAGAAACAGATAACGTATACGCCACGATTGCTGTCCGTTGATTTATTGGGTACATTGCGACATTTGCCAGTTGTCGGCGAATTGTATGGAAACTTTTTGCAGTTGAAAAACGACGAGCAGAGCGCGGAAGAGATGCAGAAAGTTAAAGATTTAATCGAACAGAATCAGTCGTTGACACCCGGCGGTGTAGATGTAGTCAAGCAGCCACCGGTCCAACTATCCAAATACCAATCGGATTTGCTAAAGGGTACTGTTGATCCCGAGAATAAGGATTACAATTTGGCTGAAACCTGCAACAGCTGGGCAGATTATCTGTATGCACGTTATCATCCGCGTTCGCTGAATGTGCTCCGGGGCATGCAGCGCCAGGCGGATGTCCAAGTGCTGGGCACACACGTGGCCGGCGTCGAGCTGTGGCAATCGGTGTGCTTCAATGAAGATTTCTGCGATCGCATTCGCTTGTATGCAGAGGAATGCGATGGATTGCAGGGCTTTCAGATGCTCTTCGATATTGACGATGGTTTTAGTGGCTTGGCCACCAAGTGCTTGGAGCACTTGAATGATGAATATGGACGCGCAAGCTATGTGCTGCCGATGCATTATCCACGCAATATTTCCTATTCCCAAGCAGGTGCGTTCCATGCTCAGAGTTCTCCAGAATTTTTCGTTAAAATCTTTAATTTCTTTTATTAGATCCACACACGGCTCACAGCATCCGTGTGTTGAATAGCGTGTTCAGCTACTATCATCTCAGCGAGCAGGCGACCATGTTCACTCCGCTTTCCACTCTGGAGACCATTTGGCGTAATACAAGTTTGCAATCGAGGCGTATACCTGGCCTCCACTGGCAGTCAGATAATCTATACCAGAGCTCTGCTGTTCTGGCTGCCTATTTGGATACGGTTACAATGGGCTATCGTCTGCGCAATACGCCGGAAACGCTATTGCGCTTCTGTGAGCGCGTTACGCTAGCTGATCGCAAAATGACGGCGGCTGGCTTCTCGATGCCATTGGGTATGGAGCAGGATCAGGATTTGATTGACTTCTTGGATTGCGCCGATAATGGCTCGTTGCTGACTCAGCTAACTCCTGGCTGTGAGCCAGGCAATGCGCATGTTGTACAATCGATTGTGGCACGTGGAATACCGCATTCGCGTCTCAAGCGTCCCGTGGACCAGGCCGGTTCACAGCTACGTATGTCGGCCTACAAATGCGACAGCGTCTCCCAGATGCTGTTGTTATACTATCAGTGTGCCTACCATGGCAGTGTAACACATGCCGCCTCCACTCCATTACCACTAAATACGAAGTTACCATTTCCCTATGAACTGTTTGACGCACGCATCGCAGCCGATGGCTTTAAGTTAGTCGGCGAGGCGAAGCGAGAGAATGAGAAACGTGTGGGCAGTGCTCCAGCCTTGGCTGCCGTACAGAACTCTAGTAAGCTGGGCGGTCATCTGGATGCACTGCATGGACAAACACATCGTGTTAGGCTGGACAAACTCCAGAGCTACACACAGTCGGGCTTTGAGCAAGCGGAGTACGACATGGCACTCGATAAGCTGCTCGAGTTTAGAGACAACTACAAAGATTCTCAGTACATTTAAATCTGTGATAAACATCATAACAAACACAAAACACACATTCATAAAACACTTAATTCATAATAGATCACAATCATAATAAACATACATACATGTTTATAATAAAAATATTGCTGATACACACATTTAAGAAAACTTTTATTCATTGTAAATTTTTTTTATGTATTCTCATATTTTATACATTTACTTGCATTTACATAAATTTTTGTATCAAATGTTTTACGCGTTCGTTGAATATTTGAAAGTTAGCGCATTTTCATTAATTTGAATTTTGACGAAAATTGCAATAAATTATCGATACGCATATTATCGATACGCATATGCTCTGAAGCGCTCTGGATTGCGTCGCATGAAAAGGGTTGGCTCTTTGATGAAAGCTTTTTGAAAGCTTTTTCACCCGCAGAGTTGAACTTTTTAAAGCGTCCATTCGCAAAAGCTGAAAGGAAAGAAACGATTAAAGGTGGCGTACCGAAAAAATCTTGTAGCTTTTAACGCCAAATCCTCGCAGCTGTGGTTAGTTTTTATTTTATTTTATTTTATTTTTTTTGCTCTCAAAGGATTATCAGGTTTTTGCACCTGCAGTAAAAGAGGTTGTAAAAGATTCAAAATTCAAAAGCATCTGCAAAGCTGCGTTGCCGTTTGATAACTGGCGAAAAAAACAACAACTAATATTTGTATATACTCTGATTGAAGGTTCCGAGGGCTAGCAATTGATTTAACGGTAAAGATGTGCCGCCAAAGCGCCTTTTATTTTTGGTCCTTTGACTACGTGCGCGCACGGTTTAAGTCATTGAAAAAGAGTATATTAGCTCTGCCCACTGTTTGACTGCCTGTATGAATTGAGTATATATAGCTACGTCCAATGTGGGCGTGACAAATCTGGGTCAATTTCGCAATGCTCAGTAGAGTTGAATATAAAAATTGATATAGGCACATATTGTGGGCGTGTTCGGGTATCTCAGTATATATGTATATACATATATATACACATATTTATATAGCTATAAATATGTATGTATCATAAAAATAGAAAAAAAAGATTATAAATAAAGTTAAATCTTGTAATCTTAAAAATTTGAATATTTCATAGACTTTTTACTAATTTCCCTACTGTGAACGAGTATTTGGTAGTCAGTTATACTCTTTTTTTTTTTTAAAGCATAAAAAAGGGTTTTTTCCAAATATTTTGTTTGGGTTTTTCGAACTTTTCGTTTGCCTAATTTATATGAAAATTTATTGGCAATAAAGCGAACGTAATTGAAATCTCAAACGCAAGTAAATCACAATTTTATGGACCAGCTGAGATGAGGTGGGCATTGGAGTTGGAATCGGAATCTGAGTTCGAGCGAGGCGTAAGTCAATGCTCAATATGATGAAGTTAATAATTCTCTTGTTTCAATGGGTTCAAATGGGTTCAAGTTGAGGCCATGGATGGCCTTAGCTTGGCTTAGAGTCGTAACACCCGGCCACACCCTCGGCCTCCTGAAGCCCTTTCCTTCCTTATGGCCACATTGTTGTGCAAATTAAATTGCGTTTTGATTGGCATACAGTTCCTATAGCCGCTCTCTCACTTACTCTCACTTTTAGTCTTTCGTACTCGCTCTCTCTCTCTCTCTCTCTCTCTCTCTCTCTGGCACGTCCTTTGGCAACAGCTGCTGGGCCAAAAAGGGGCTCGGCCAATAGCCTTGATATTTAAAAATTATGCCAACGCCTTTAATGAAAATTGTGCACCGCATATTCAATTGAATTTCGGATTTTTCTTCTTTTTTTTTTTTAATTTTAATTTCATTTACTTTGAATTCTCGTTCGTGTTGTTAAAAGGGCTATATTGGCTTTTTGAATTGGCGTTCTTTTGCATGTGGAATCTGCAACAGTTTGTTAGCTCTAGTCATTGTCCTTGTCTAATTAAGTGCTATCTATACCTCCTTTTGGGGGCGTGGCATATGGAACAAAATAATCTTTCTATCTCTCTCTCTCTCTCTATCTATTTAACTCTCTCTACAGTTCTATAGCTAGAAGCTAGAAAGCAAAGCGCTTGTGGCTGTGGCTGGTGTCCAGGGATCTCGTGGCGGTCGTCCAGGTGATCGTTCTGGTGGTCATCTTGACGGTCGTCTTGGTGCTTTCCTTGGCGGTCATCCAGGTGGTTGGAACGCCGTCTCTACCCCTGTTGCAGTAATATCAAAACTACTCAAATTATGTAAGGAAGTTCTTCAAGAGTTGCGAGTAGTGTCTCAATAAAGGAATTTCTCAGAACAGGAATTCGATATCATCTTTTGGAGCTGGCAGCTTTTAGCTGAATTTGAAAGTTTAGTTGGGCCTAAAGTTGGGGTAGGATTTACCAATGGCCTAAGCAGCAGTAACTAGAAGCTATTCAAACAAAGGAATTATAAGAAGCCGGACTCAAATTCTTAGCTGGACTAAGGAAGAAACTGAAATAGAAGCTGAATCAAATACAGGAGATATAGTTGAAGTGGAAATTGGAGTTGAAAATAAGTAATGCAAACGAACTCGGAACTGGAGTTGAAGCTGAAGCTAATAGTGGAGATGGAGTTTAAGATGAAGTTGAAGTAAGAGTCAGCTAGAGAGCTAAAGTTTAAGTAGAAGTTGGGGCTAGAGCAGCAGCTGAAGTAGGAAGTGTATGGAGAACGGAAAGAAATATAACACCGGTAAAAAATGTAGCCGGAACTGGTGCTAAAGTCTGGAACTTGTTCCACTTTACACGTAATAACAATTACAAATGCGCACTCCACAAATCAAGTGAGGCAAATGCCGCGGGCCAGGGAGGCAGCAGCTGGGAGCAGTTCGGTTTTATGGACTAGACTATCATACGTAAAAGGCAGAGGGCAACGGGCAACGGGCAGCGGGCAGCAGGAGACAGCGAGCAGGAGGCACTAATTACAATTCAGGACGCGTTGCACTCGGTAAAGTTGTTGCTCATTCAACACTCGAAGCGAGTGCTGCCAATTGTTGCACAAAGCCAGAGCCAGAGAGAGCCAGAGAGAGAGAGAGAGAGAGGGAGAGAGCGAGTGAAAGGTGAGGGTAGGTAGATCAAAGTAGCTAAGGCAAGACAGTGGGTGCTTGAAGGGGCTGTTGTTGTAATTAAATTATGTGCCAAGTGACGTAATACTCGCAGGAGTCTCACGCAGATAGCGGAGAGAGCGAGCTGTTGAGAAAGTGCTTTGGCTTTTCCGTGTGCCCATCGGAGATGTTGTGGCAAATTAAGTTTGCTTTTGTTCTAGATTAAAAAGGCATTGAAATGTCGAGCAAGGACGACAAGCCAACAGCCAACAGCAAGGAGTAAGCAGTAAGCAGCCAGCAGCCAGAGGAGCTCAAACTGAGGGTGGCGACGTCGTGTAATGCTCATCTTAAGCAACTGCGCTGCGGTGTTAGCAGCAGTTAAAATTACGCCGTTGGCCAAATGAAGTTAACTTGAAGTGAAGTTTTGTTTTTGCCACTGGCTGCTTTAGCAAATGCTTTTTGCCACGCTTCGCTACATGATTAAGTGCCAACGGGAGAACCGATTCGAACGGAATCGAATCGAAATTCGAATGCATTCAACTGTGCAATAGTTGTTCTGTTTAATTGTCACAAGTGGTTCATGTGTTAGTGGCATGTGATCTAGTTCGAAATTCAGTTGTTTTCTGATGCAGTTTTCACTTGGCTGAGACAACAAGTGTTTGGCTGCTGGCATTGCTGGATTGCGAAGAATAAGCAGATGGGAGATTAGGAGGTGGGAGGTGGGAAATGGGAAAATAGAGATAGGAGGGAAGAGATAGGGGATTGGGGATTGGGGATTGGAGACAGGAGACAGGAGACAGAGATACGAGATAAGAAATAAGAGGTAAGACATAGGAGATAGTAGATATGAGATTGGAGATAGGAGATAGGACATAGGAGATAGGAGATAGCAGATAAGAGATAAGAGATGAGAGATAGGAGATGGGAGATAGAAGATAGGAGATTAAGAAATTGGATGATAGGGGAGGGGAGGTAGGGGATAAGAGATTGGAGATAGCAAATAGGAGATGAGAGATAGGAGATGGGAGATAGAAGTTAGGAGATAGGAAATTGGAGATGGGAGATGAAAGATAGGAGATAGGAGATAGGAGCTCCGAGATAGTAGGTAGGAGATAGGAGCTATTAGAAAGGACATAGAATATAGGAGAAAGTAGATAGGAAATAGGAGCTAGGAGATAGGACAGCAGATAAGATATGAGAGATAGGAGTTGGGAGATAGAAGATATTAGATATGAGTTATGAGATACGATATATGAGATATGAGATAGGAGATAGCAGATAGGAGATGAGAGATAGGAGATGGGAGATAGAAATTGGGAGATAGGAGATTAGGAAATTGGGAGATAGGAGAGGGGAGATAAGGGATGTGAGATAGGAGATATTAAATAATAGGAGATAGGAAATTAGCAAATTAGGAAATAGAAGGAAATATAAAAAAAATTGATTTACATCCACACTTGCATACGTTTCTATTCGTTTACCAACACTGTAAGACGCTGCCAAATGCCGTTGAATCTATTTACATACAGCTGGGTTAAGTGTATTACGAAATATTTTGGCATATTTCGTATGCATAAATTATTGTCATGCTAAATGGTTATTAAATGCAAATGGAAACCTCATTAGTTATTTTGTAAACTGTGCTTAGGCTGAACTTAATTTGTGTACGCAATTTGTAAGCTGCTAAATGAATATGGATTAATTTGTTTTGCGCCCGACGACCGCTTGCCTAAGCTCCCCAGTTCCAGGTCCACTTTGCGTCTGGCTGAACAAGACAAAGCCAAGAGGCCAAGGCAAATTGACACTTAACCCGAAGCCGAAAAGACGAAGTAAACTTGTCTGATAATAGATTTAATGCGCCTAATTCAGCTAATTTTGCCTTTCGCCTCGTTTTTCCCAGCCAAAAATAATTAACACGTATGTGAGCTGGAAATGTTATTACAAGAGCCCCATCCATCTGGCATTTCCACCTTCCGCTCGGCTGTCAACTTGCGGGCTGGAGCATTTTCTGGTAAAATATAATTTGAGCAAAAGTTTTCCCCTTTTGGCCAGAAGTGGATATCTTGCCTAAGCTAAGCAGCTTAGCATTTGGCAAATGAGCAGGGGATTTGAGTACGAATTAAGTGAATACTTAGATGGATAGATCGATAAATATAAAAAAAAAGTCGATAAGATATTCTATGATACTATGAAAAGTAGATACGTAGTTATGTAGATCCAATAATACGCTACATACCATAATACACAGATAGAAATACATAGTTGCTCATAAATCCATAGTTAAATAGAACAAAGATATACATATATATAAATACATAGTTCAGAGATACCTAGATATATCGGTAATACTTTTACATGCATCTATATGAAAACGTAATATGTATTTCAATATAACACCATTTCAATTTATGTATTTATTTTTAAATTTTAATATTACAATTTTGTTTATATTTAAACTAGTTTGATATGTTTTATTTGAAGTTGGTGGAAGACACATAATAATTATATTATACCCGTATAATATGTATATACACAGAAGCATAGAAACATAACTACAAAAATGCATAGCTCACTGATACCTATTCTAGATATGTACATATATAGAAACTCCATTTTGTCGATATATGCATAAATAGATCACAAATAGCTAGATACACAGGTATCTAGATACATATAATACATAAATACATAGATCACAGATTCATATATACATAGATACAAGAAAGATATCCATAAATACATTGATCACCGATTTATATACATACATATAGATCACATATACCAAAATACATAGATACATCAATTCATTAATACATAGCCCTTAATAGTAGAGTATTTGATCTGCGTTGTTTGTCTCTGGTGTTGTTGTTCCTCTTGTTCAAATATTATAACAAGTTCAGGCCAAGTGCAGTTAGACACACTCACACTCACACACAGAGAGCGAGCTGTGTCTGTGTTTGTATTGCTAAAGCCATAATCTTGTTGTTTTATAACTTTTAATACCTATAATCCTTTGTCGTTGTCGTCGTTGCTGTTGTTGTTGTTATTGTTGTTATTGTTGTAATGCTGTTTCGGTGAGGTTTCATTTTGTCGCCACAGCATTTGACAGCCTGTGTTATCCTCGCTGTTGTTGGTTGAGTTCCAACAAGTTAACATGTTGTTTGCAGGAAATTGACCAAATAAAATTAAATAGTAAACAATTTTCCAGAGCCCCGCACACAATTTCGGGCTCTGTGGCTCCGCAAGGGCACAACATTGATGTTGGCTAAATTTCCAATTATATGCACAATACAATCAGCCAATAATGCAATAGATATTTATATATATATATATGTATGTATGTGTGTGGGCGTGGCTCAACTACTTAACTTAGTTGTAAGCGAATGAATGTTTGCCCATAAACCATTGGCGTTATTAAGGCAGCTAATTGGGTTTTATGTGAATGGATTATAAATAGAATAAATATATATACAAATATATTTCCATGAATAGCTAGATATACATCTCTCTCTCTCTCTCTTTCTCTCTCACTCTCTAATACAGGATACCATGCCATATAATTGAAAGACTTGCTATTGAAATATTACCAACATTGTTGTTGGCAATATTGTCAACACAATTGTTAGAACACTTGTGCAAATCACATACGAAGCGACGATCAAATTTCGGTATATAAGACACGGTTCAATCTGGAATAGATATCAAAAGTTATTTTGCTAACAACAATATCGAAATGCGCACTTTTATACTTATTACTCTGCTCGTGCTGGTTGCTGTTGCCGCCGCTCAACGGCCTAGAGGCAATCGTAGATCGAGCAGTGAGGAACGGAGCAGCGAGGAACAGAGCAGTGAGGAACGGAGCAGCGAAGAGCAGAGCAGTGAGGAGCGAGATGGTCCATGGGGTGGTTCTAGGAGAGGTCCACGTGGAGGTGCCAGGAGAGGTCCAAGAGGCGGTTCACGGGGAGGTTCACGAGGCGGTCCACGCGGAGGTCCATCCGAATACGATATATAAGATTTTTGAAAAGAATTTCAACTCTGAATCCGATTAATTGATATTTTCTGTAGCTATTTGAATATAGTATACATGAAACAATAATTAAAACAGTCGCATAATCAAAAATAACTTTTTCTCTCACCTACTGCTGCTTACTGTAAGAATATAATGCTATCTATGATTGATTTCGTAGTATTCCTTCTTTCTCTCTCTCTCTCTCTCTCTCTACCACTGAATGCAAAAAAGCAAAAATGATTTCGTAAATTTTTGTTGTTTAATTGTGTTCATTAAAAACGTGTTGTCCAGCCCTAACTCAATTCTGTCAGCTCGCACCCACAAGCACCCACAAGCACATACATGCACTCACTCACTCACTCACTCACTTATACACACTCACTCACCCACTCACACACACGCACAGAGAATCACATTTACATGTGTGCAGCTGCTGCTGCTGCTGCTGCTGCTGCTGCTCTGTTAATTGGAATAAACTGTTTTGTGATTTATTTCATGGCAAATGCTGCTCAACAAAATGCTTAATTAAGTTTTTTTTTTTTTTTACCACATATTTTTGGCCAAATGCAATGTTCGCCAGTTGTTTCAGACAAAATTTGTTGTTGTTTGACCAAAAGTTGCAATGAACTGAACGGGTGCGAGTGAGAGAGCGGGAGATGTCAGGAAAGCGTCGCAGTCGAGGCTGTGGTGTTGCGAGCAGAGGGTTGAGCTTTCATTTTCAATGTGCTGCATTTAACTAAAAATAAAATTGTTTTACTTCAGTTTTACTTATCTGACAGACAGACAGACAGACTAACAACAACAGGAATGATGCTCTGCTTGGTGTTTAAAGTATTTTGTTAAAGCTTCTAAAATACATTGCGCTAAACCATTGCACCGGGGGAATCAAATAAAAAGTTTTATTTGTATTTTTGGGATTTTTTTTATTTTTATTTTATTTTATTTTATTTTTTTTTGCCTGGCAATCCGCTGCAACTTTTGTTTACCTTTGCTGGCAGCAGCAAAGTCGAGCCAAAGCTGCAGGTACTATAGCCCACGTTGAGCTGTGGGGCAGCCTTTTTGGGTCTCTGGTGGCAACGGCGCCGCCGCCGCCGCCGTCACGTGGTTTGGCCGCTTCTGTTTTTGGCAATCGTGAAATGCTATGGACGCCATCTTTGAGTCGTTTCTCCAACAGCGATCATTACGCTCTCACGCCGACAGTGATGCCACATCGCTTGCAGAATGTACACAAAATGCATTTGTAACGGAGTTAAAATGAAAAATTTTTATTATAATATATGACAAAATTTGGCAACGACTTTAATTGTTGCTTAACCATATAGTGTCGGTGTGGAATGGTACACTTTCCATAAATTTGGTACAGTTGGCACATTTGGTACATTTCTTTCTCTACAAGTGGCAACGCACCTATGCGTGTGTGTGTGCACATAACAGACATATGAACAATTGAAATGAATTTGTTTCCCGTTGATGCTCTACCAGCCGACACGCACACACAAACACTCTCGCATACACACGCTCTCTCTCTCTCTCTCTCTCTCTCTCTCGCACGCATACAATACAAATACAAAAAAAACTTTGCCGACAAACTTTGACTTTGGTTATTGTTACAGTTAAACTTTGTTGCTGTTGTGTGCAGTGATGCCAATTTGTCCTTTTTCCGGACAGATCTGTCCTGTTTTTAAACCCTTTGTCCGGAAAAAATATCAAACATCCCCTATCCGGAAATCTGTCCTTTTTTTGTGAATGCGAATCGTGTTCATATTTTCCCAGTTGGTTGGTTGTTTTCCCAGTTGATCGGTTGTTGATGCAACAGAATTTTATTAAATAACATTGCAGAGCAGTTTAACAGAACTTTAGCATAAAATATACTAAATTGTGTACCGATATTTGGTTAAGAACAGCGCCAAAATAAGTATAACAGTGATAAATTGATAGTGTAGGAGGTTTATATGTATTATCGATATCGTTTCTTATCTAAAATTTAATTTTTAAAGAGTGATAAAATGCCCAAGGAGATGTATAAACAACAATTTCGGGATTGCTGGCTACAGCAGCCAGATTTCAAGTCGTGGATAGCCCGGTATGAGAACGACAATAATAAGGCGTACTGGAAATACTGCAAATGCAGTATAAATTGCAAAATTGACCAAATTCGCGCACATATGCAAAACGCATCGTGTTTTGCCCAAAAAAATAAAATATGCTTTAAGCCTCCGGAATGTCCCCAAACTTGTCGCCAGGCCCAATTTGTGTTGTATTAGCTATAAGTTGTCAGAAGAGTGCTTGGCGCGTGTTGGATCCATGGCGACATACGAGGCCAGGGAAGAGGAAAATGAGAATATAATTGACAATGCCTTGAAATTGTTATAATAAAAAAGAAAAAAATACAAATTTAGAAAAATAATGTTTTTGTCCTGTTTTCTGTCCTTTTTCTTTAGATTTTCTGCCTTTTTTTCCGTATTTTACGGACAGTTTTGCCTTTTTTTTTAAAAAACAAGTAAGAACGTTGCAGTTAGGCGCAACTAACAGCGATATACTTTGTTCCCATAGGTGCATCTTATTTATTTAATAAACATTTAATAAACGAAATATTTGGGCAATTAGAAAACGTACATGGCAAGCAACAAACATTTTTCCTACACATACATACAGATTTTCACATGTACACACTATACGAGTATACACACAATTTTCTATGTATGCATACAAAAGTTTGGATGCCAGAATATTCTAAGAATTGTGACTGAATTGGGAATTTTTCGATCGTTACTTTAGTTTTGTAAAAGGCGCTCTAGCAATGTTTTATTTGGTTTTAGTTAACGAAAGCCAAGTCAGGGCAGTGGCGCTGGTGGTAAGCGCTATGCAAGCTATACTTAGGTGCGTGGGTTCGAATCCCGCAGAAAACTTCTTTTCAAAAATTATTTATTTTTTATTTTTTTAATATTTGTATATTTATTATAAAATGCTTGCTGCCAATTGATAATCATTTATAAACATACGCATATGAATTGTGCATTTAAGTAAAAACTAAAACTGCTTTATGCTTTCCGATTTGCGACGCTGTGTGGCAGGCACTTTTTCTATGCATGCATATATGTATGTATGCATGTGTACGTGTATACACATCCAAAAGTGTATACATATTGCAAGAATTGCGATTGTATTGTTTTGTGTCGTCACAAACTGCTGATCAGCTGGTCAGCTGATCAGCTGTGAATTTATTTAGGTTTACCTAACGATTACATGTTGTTTTCAAAAGACCCAGGTTCGAATCCCGCTGGAAACTTTTTATTTATTAATCAAAAACTTATGAATTTTATTTTTTAAATTTATTAATATTATTATATTTATGTTAAAATGCTTTTTGCCATCTTAGCAATTGCTACTAAGCTATTGTATGCATGAATTATGCAGTTGGCCACAACAAACTTCTTTGCCGATTTGCCACGCCCCCAGGGGGCGTAGACGCATAATTTTTTGCCAGTTCTTAGAAAGGGCCGAGGCTAACATGCCTGCAAAATTTGGTTGCTTACATTCCAAAAATGCGAAAATTACAGGGTATTTTTCGATATGCCACGCCCCCAAAGAGGCTGAAAAATTATTTTTGAGGGATCGATAGAGGAGAACATTAGTAACTCAACCATCCAATTTTCAAGCTTCTAGCTCTAAAACTGTAGGAGATATAAACTTTTGCGGTTTGCCACGCCCCCTGTGGGCGTAGATATATCTACCATAGCTTATTAGTCTTGGGTTGTCAACCCGAGTATACATGCAAAATTTCAAGTCTCTAGTGTCAATAGTGTCCAAAATATAGCACAATTTGAAAAATCACTATATATTCAGGTCCGATTTGCCACGCCCCCAATGGGCGTAGACATAAAACTTTTTGATCGATCTTCTTAGAATCATAACATTAACTCACATGCAAAATTTCAGCGTTCTAGCTTTAACGGTGTAGAAGATACGTATTTCCCGATTTGCCACGCCCCCAATGGGCGTAGATATATCCGCCATAGCTTTTTGAACTTGGGTTGTCACCCCGAGTATACATTTCAAATTGCAACTCTCTAGCTCATCATCTAGTATGATAACTTAACTATGGGCGGAAGAGTTTTCCGATTTGCCACGCCCCTAGTGGGCGGATCGGGAAAATTTTTACACTTTATAATTCGGGAACATATATGAGTATATGTTTAAAATTTCAAGTCTCTAGCTCTAATAGCGCCGAAAAATATTGCGTTCATACGGACAGACGGACAGACGGACAGACGGACAGACGGACGGACGGACAGACGGACAGACGGACGGACAGCAAGACGGACATTGCACAAACCCAATATACTTTTTCCCCTTCGGGAACAAAGTATAAAAATTGGCATCACTGGTTGTGTGCCATGTGCTTTGCGCCTGTCGCTTTGTTGTTTCTTTTTTGTTTTGTGCTTGTTTCTCTAACTGTTCTTGTTGTTGTTTTTGCTGCAACAACAAGGCGACAAACGACGACAAAACCCAAAAATGGCGCACAACAACAGCCAGCGACAGTGGCCAAGCAGAAGTTTTCAAATAAAATGATTTCTTACTTAAGCAACCGATTTGGACACGCCCACACCGAATCATGCGCGCCTGTGGGCGTTTAATTTGCAGGTCGTGTGTGAAGCTTGCTAATAAAAGCTGCACAATTTGTTGTATGTATGTACATATGTATGTATGTATGTATGTATATATGAAAGTATATGTATGTACATATATTTTTTTATATTTATTTATTTATTTAACATTTAGCACAGCTGAATTGTGGTTTATTTATTTAAATTGTATTCTCCAGAATTTGTTGTTTTCGGCGCTGAGCGCATTTGAACGTTTCTCAGCTATTGTGCTTTTGTAGTAGATAAGCTGTTAGCTAATCAGCCGAATTTCTCACCGCCTAATAGTTAAAGAATGTCGTGCTACCTTTTAGTTGAACTAGTTTAGACTTTGATGAACGTAATCTATATATCTATAATCTATAATCTATAATCTATAATCTATAATCTATAATCTATAATCTATAATCTATAATCTATAATCTATAATCTATAATCTATAATCTATAATCTATAATCTATAATCTATAATCTATAATCTATAATCTATAATCTATAATCTATAATCTATAATCTATAATCTATAATCTAGTAAACCCGGCAAACTCAATATCGTCGTATAAATTTAATTTAGAAGAATTTTGTTTTCTTTCTTTTTGAATGTTTTTTTATTTGTAGAAATTTAATTTAGACTGAAGATTTTTTTTGATGCTTTAGTTACTTAGTACAAAGGCGAATCGATGTCAAGGCCTACTTAATTCAGATTATAAAAAAGCATACAATTTAATGTTTAATGTCGTGCTACCTTTTAGCTGAACTAATTTAGGCTTTGATGAACGTAATCTATAATCTATAATCTATAATCTATAATCTATAATCTATAATCTATAATCTATAATCTATAATCTATAATCTATAATCTATAATCTAGCAAACCCTGCGAACTCAATTTCGTCGTATAAATTTAATTTAGAAGAATTTTGTTTTCCTTCTTTTGGATTGTTTTCTTATTTTTATTTGTAGAAATTTAATTTAGACTTGAAGATTTTTTTTTATGCTTTAGTTACTTAGTACAAAGGCGAATCGATGTCAAGGCCTACTTAATTCAGAGTATAAAAAAGCATACAATTTAATGTTTAATATACTTTGGTTTTTATAGCGGTATCGTCAATTTTTCAGTATACTATTCGGGGCGGAGACAAATCCAACAAATCAAGTGTTGTTACAAACCTGCCTTTGTTTTATATATATAGATACATACATACATATATTCATATTCGTTGAACAATACTCTTCAGAAAATCTTTACGAATCGTTCAGATTAAGTCAAAATATAAACTTTGAAATCTTCAACCTTATAATTTCAGTTAAACTACTCGAAAGCCAGTCTTCACTGCACTGATATCACATGAAAAGTCGAAGGGATATTTATGTATTTAACGATAAAGTTACAATTGAAGAGCTTTAAAATGTGAGAATTGAAGCTCGCATTTTGCTTTAAAATTATAATAAAATATACACTGAAGTAGAGGAAAGTTTGGAGATCTAAAATCTTGGTAAGAGGTTTCTAAACCATTTGCCCACATCTATCAAGCCAATAAAAGCGAACAGACTCAAAACACATTGAGACGAGGACAAAGGACAAACAGAGAGAGAGAGAGAGGGAGACACAGCGGGCAGGCGCACATACGAAATGTGCATAGGAGAAGAGGGTGATGTGTGTGTGTGTGTGAGAGAGAGAGAGAGAGAGAGAGAGAGAGAGAGAGAGAGAGAGAGAGAGAGAGAGGGAGATAGGAACAGGCTGAATACACTGGGGAGCCACAAAAAGATTTTCATTGCGTATTTTTAGAGCGTCAAAAATTGTTTATTTATTGACTATGCACAGCACGCACACTGGGAGAAAGCACATCAAAAGTTATGATAGGGGAATCGCTTACCCTTTGACTTGGCTTTGTTTCCTCTGTTAGTCCTGCTCCCTACCAGAACAGTTCTGGTACTCTTAACCGCAGCCCTTTCTCTGGCAAGCTGTTGCGGTTGCTCTGAATAGATTCATAAGCGAATGAAACTAGGCAATCGAGTCGCAAATATGAGAAGCTAACTGTGAAAAAAAAGGTACAAAATTTGACATTTGTTCGAGGCAACAAGCGTTACGATGCGTGAGAAGGAGGAGGGTCAGGTGTGTGTGTGTGTGTGGCGGGCAGTGGAGGGGATGATTGCCGACAATCAGGCTTGTCGTCATCAACTACCGAGCAATCAAAATAAACTTTATAGAAATACTAATACTCTATTCGCAGATGTTCCAACGGAGTTGTATTTGGGTTTAGCCGGTCTGTCTAAGCAATCAAAACATTTTCAGTAAACTAAATTGATAACAATCTTAGTCAAATATATTTTAGGATTTATTTCAGGTAAAGATATATATTATAAATTCAATATTACAATATATAGTACAATACGTAGGTTGTGTTCTCTCTGTTTATAAGTTTTAGCTTAGGTATTTCAATTAATAATTGAGAATATTTTGAAGTCGTTAATGCCCGACAGCAACTACTACATATGTATGTATGTATGTACGTAATCTTTGTCGCTTGGCAGCTTTGTGAAATATGCATAAGCACCGGAAATGCTACAATACCACAAAAGCAGACTTCACCACGCCAGGCGCACTTCATTCAAAACCCCAAGACCCCAAGATACTCGCGAGCACATCTTTCCTCTGCCTCACACACACACACACACACACACAGCTAAAGCAAAAAGCAGCGTCATAAAGCAATAAAGCGAAATCATGTGTAGAAATTTTTATAAGTTTTACGCTTCTTCATCTACTTTTTTTTTCTTCTTCTCCTCTTTTTTTTTTTTTTTTTGATGCCTTCAAGTGGCTGTCGGAGGATGTCTGTTGGCAGGGTCTTGGACGGGCGGCTGCAAGCTTCAACTTGCATTTGCGCAAATCCAGCCAAAGAGCTTACGAAGGTATCAACTCAACTTAACTCAACGCAACTCGAGTCGCAAGTCGCGGTCCTTTCATGCTTTGCCAACCAAGTGCAGTCAAACATTTTGTTGTAAATACAGAAGCAAAAGGCGAAGAAGCTCAAATATTTTCAATCCAATGGAATTTAATGCTGTGCTATGAAAATTAATCAAATTCTAAGTTGCAATCGACGGCTGTTGAAGATTTTCGATTGCTGTTATTTAAAATACTTATGTAGGTGGATACAAAAATTGATGTATCATTTATGAATGAAACGAAATATTAAGAAAATTATCTAAAATTGGCTGAGGCTTTCTAGCATATATGTATATACATATGTATATATGCATGGAGTAGCACGAATATAGCGTGCCGTGATATTGTAAGTATCGAAGTTGTTACTCAAGTTGGCAGCACGCTTCCTGATAAGCGTAGACCCTGATGTAGGCCGAGATGACAGGCAGGCTTCTTAAACGAAAACAAATCATTTTAAAGGTCTGTGTGCTGACTATAGAATATATTGGCGAAGCTACGAGAAATTGGACACGAACAAGCCAATAGAGCAACTCAGGGAATTCGTGGTATTGCATATCTGAACAATCCCGATACACATAGTCTCAAAAATGTATAACGCCAACTCGCAAAACTCTGCGCTATGCTGACTGAAAGAATTCACCTCACTGCGTTGGTGTTCAGTTCAGTATGCATTTTTATTCTCCTGAGTCGGGGTTTTTATACATATGCATAAGGCTCTTCATCGTTCTATTGCTTATCTTAACCATCGCTGATCGTTTATAAGGCTCAGGTTCTATAGATACGTATCCTTTATGTCTATCAATTGCTAGTTTTTGAGTGCGTAGAATATATGTATGTATACCTCTATGTATATATTGTATGCTGCTCATGCCTGAACACTGACATTAAACATTAATTCACAATAATTTGATATATTTGTAGATATTTCATTTTATTCATATTTATAAAAAAATTGTCATTTACAAATTATAATGTTAAAGAAAAAAACAAGACAGACATAATATAAAACAAAATCGATAGTAAGCAAAAAAAATTCCAAGAAGTGTGCCGGACTGCATAACTGCCTACCGACGTCCTCCTTTTTCCTGGACTGACGACGTCACGTTCGAACTCTAGCATCCAGTTTCCACATCCCCTGATCGCTGATGTCATAACGAAATACTCAGCATTGTCGGAAATATCCTCTTACGCATTGCCGAATCAACAGACTCGAAGTACTTCTTCAATGTTTTACCTCCGCTACATTCTCATCGGTTGTGGTCGAAGCCAAGCGAAAGCTCCGAATAAAGAAACTCTCCTGTGATATCATTGAACACTTCAAAGACGAAATACGATCAACATAAAAAAACTCCAATTGTTTCCAGAACATTAAAGTTCGCACAGAAACCTCTTAACTTGTTAACAGGCAAAGGAACGCTCATCTGAAGTACAACAGCAAAGAAATACCACTGGAATCCAATACCTTTATTGCAACTGTTTCACCAAGAAGTTAATATTTGTCAATATTCGCGCATCATTTTGAAAGAAAAAAAAAGTTGAAAAATTAAGTGGATACATAGTTGAGAAAAACAAGGTTATATAGATTTGAGAACGGTCCAACATCTTTATATCGCCGAGGTAATGCAAAATACCTCCTGGCACATAAACATACTTTTCACCATTCAACCGAATGGAAACATCCACATCAACCACTGAATACTGGAACATTTCTACTTGATCTCTTGAATGATGATCAAAACCAATACTGGTAAAGGAACGCTTGTTTGATATCGTAGATCAACTTTTCGCATTACTTAATATTCCAGACTTTGGACATTTCCCCATTGCGGAGATATGTTGGAAACAAGATACCTCTGTTGCCGCTGTTTCATCATGAAGTTAATATTTGTCAATATTCGCGCATCATTTTGAACAGAAAAAAAAGTTGGAAAATTAATTGGATACACAGTTGAGAAAAACGAGGTTATATAGATCCAAGAACTCTCCAACAACATCGATATATCGCCGAGGTAATGCAAAATACCTCCTGGCACATAAACATACTTTTCACCATTCAACCGAATGGAAACATCGATATACATAACTCCAAGAACTCTCCAACAACATCTTTGTATCGCCGAGGTAATGCATAATACCTCCTGGCACATAAACATACTTTTCACCATTCAACTGAATGGAAACATCCACATCAACCAATGAATACTGGTAAAGGAACGCTTGTTTGATATCGTAGATCAACTTTTCGCATTACTTAACATTCTTTGGACTCTTCTCCATTGCGGAGATATGTTGGAAACAAGATACCTTTATTGCAACTGTTTCACCAAGAAGTTAATATTTGTCAATATTCGCGCATCATTTTGAACAGAAAAAAAAGTTGGAAAATTAATTGGATACACAGTTGAGAAAAACGAGGTTATATAGATCCAAGAACTCTCCAACAACATCGATATATCGCCGAGGTAATGCAAAATACCTCCTGGCACATAAACATACTTTTCACCATTCAACCGAATGGAAACATCCACATAGCTCCAAGAACTCTCCAATAACATCTTTTTATCGCCGAGGTAATGCAAAATACCTCCTGGCACATAAACATACTTTTCACCATTCAACTGAATGGAAACATCCACATCAACCAATGAATACTGGTAAAGGAACGCTTGTTTGATATCGTAGATCAACTTTTCGCATTACTTAATATTCCAGACTTTGGACATTTCCCCCATTGCGGAGATATGTTGGAAACAAGATACCTCTGTTGCCGCTGTTTCATCATGAAGTTAATATTTGTCAATATTCGCGCATCATTTTGAACAGAAAAAAAAGTTGGAAAATTAATTGGATACACAGTTGAGAAAAACGAGGTTATATAGATCCAAGAACTCTCCAATAACATCGATATATCGCCGAGGTAATACAAAATACCTCCTGGCACAAAAACATACTTTTCACCATTCAACCGAATGGAAACATCGATATACATAACTCCAAGAACTCTCCAACAACATCTTTGTATCGCCGAGGTAATGCAAAATACCTCCTGGCACATAAACATACTTTTCACCATTCAACCGAATGGAAACATCCACATCAACCAATGAATACTGGTAAAGGAACGCTTGTTTGATATCGTAGATCAACTTTTCGCATTACTTAACATTCTTTGGACTCTTCTCCATTGCGGAGATATGTTGGAAACAAGATACCTTTATTGCAACTGTTTCACCAAGAAGTTAATATTTGTCAATATTCGCGCATCATTTTGAAAGAAAAAAAAGTTGAAAAATTAAGTGGATACATAGTTGAGAAAAACAAGGTTATATAGATTTGAGAACTGTCCAACATCTTTATATCGCCGAGGTAATGCAAAATACCTCCTGGCACAAAAACATACTTTTCTCCATTCATCCGAATGGAAACATCGATATACATAACTCCAAGAACTCTCCAACAACATCTTTGTATCGCCGAGGTAATGCATAATACCTCCTGGCACATAAACATACTTTTCACCATTCAACTGAATGGAAACATCCACATCAACCAATGAATACTGGTAAAGGAACGCTTGTTTGATATCGTAGATCAACTTTTCGCATTACTTAACATTCTTTGGACTCTTCTCCATTGCGGAGATATGTTGGAAACAAGATACCTTTGTTGCCGCTGTTTCATCATGAAGTTAATATTTGTCAATATTCGCGCATCATTTTGAACAGAAAAAAAAGTTGGAAAATTAATTGGATACACAGTTGAGAAAAACGAGGTTATATAGATCCAAGAACTCTCCAATAACATCTTTATATCGCCGAGGTAATGCAAAATACCTCCTGGCACATAAACATACTTTTCACCATTCAACCGAATGGAAACATCCACATAGCTCCAAGAACTCTCCAACATCTTTTTATCGC
The DNA here is from genome assembly GCA_030914385.1 of Drosophila antonietae. Classification (NCBI taxonomy): domain Eukaryota; kingdom Metazoa; phylum Arthropoda; class Insecta; order Diptera; family Drosophilidae; genus Drosophila; species Drosophila antonietae. Next base: position 121,599 of record JAUESO010000082.1, on the reverse strand, counting down.
CGAGGTAATGCAAAATACCTCCTGGCACAAAAACATACTTTTCTCCATTCATCCGAATGGAAACATCGATATACATAACTCCAAGAACTCTCCAACAACATCTTTGTATCGCCGAGGTAATGCATAATACCTCCTGGCACATAAACATACTTTTCACCATTCAACTGAATGGAAACATCCACATCAACCAATGAATACTGGTAAAGGAACGCTTGTTTGATATCGTAGATCAACTTTTCGCATTACTTAACATTCTTTGGACTCTTCTCCATTGCGGAGATATGTTGGAAACAAGATACCTTTATTGCAACTGTTTCACCAAGAAGTTAATATTTGTCAATATTCGCGCATCATTTTGAACAGAAAAAAAAGTTGGAAAATTAATTGGATACACAGTTGAGAAAAACGAGGTTATATAGATCCAAGAACTCTCCAATAACATCTTTATATCGCCGAGGTAATGCAAAATACCTCCTGGCACATAAACATACTTTTCACCATTTCTATCGAATGGAAACGTTCACATCATCCCGTGAATAAAAGGATGATCAACACTAATACTGGTAAAGGAACGCTTATTTGATTATTCGTATTTTATCATACGAGGTAGGTAATATGCACCTACTGTTCCAAACAACTGGCAATATTCTTGAAGCCAGCGTTGAGTTCATATAGAACGACGGAACATTACACATTTAAAATGTGAAAATATTAAAAAAAAAAAATTTGCATTCGTATTTTATCATACGATGTAGGTAATATGCACCTACTGTTCCAAACAACTGGCAATATTCTTGAGGCCAGCGTTGAGTTCATATAGAACGGAACATTCCACATTTAAAATGTGAAAAAATAATTTAAAAAAGAAATAAATAAATAAAATGTTCATTCGTATTTTATCATACGAGGTAGGTAATATGTACCTACTGTTCCAAACAACTGGTAATATTCTTGAAGCCAGCGTTGAGTTCATATAGAACGACGGAACATTACACATTTAAAATGTGAAAAAAAAAAATCGTTCGTATTTTATCATACGATGTAGGTAATATGCACCTACTGTTCCAAACAACTGGCAGTATTATGCTCCATACCAGCGTTGAGTTCATATAGAACGGAACAAAAATTCAAACTCAAGTTTGAATATAAAAAAAAAATTGCCCATATTAAAATGGCAAAAAAAAAAAAATTTATAGATTTCATCAACTAAATAAATGAAATCAGTTCAATTTGAGCTTTATAGCTCAAAGAACAATCAAAAGTAGAGTCAGCAATGGGTGCAACCCAAAGGCAGACTGAGGAATGCTCTGAGCAGCTGCTCCTTTTATACCTCTCAGAAGCCTGCTTCGATAGCTTCGATAACATAATAATATGCAACTCTGTGGCTAGAGTTGCAACTAGTGTTCAAATTTCCATTTTTATCCCGCCAGATCTGACAGTTGGCTGGAAATTTAGCTTTTTTATGAAATCAGCTGTTTGATTTCAATCATGTTTTCATAATGTACATATGCTTATAACGAATTTGTGTGTTGCTGAGTTATCAAATCACCAAAAAGAGAAATGGTACTGGATATTTTAATGATTCCAAATATTAGTAATGGTAATATGTACAGGCATTAAAGTTGACAGTAATTTAAGATTGTGTACTCTCCACAGAGCGGCATGTCGGACTGCGTTTCTGCATCTCTGCATTTCTAATTGACTACAGAAACCTCTTCTGTCAAGGGCTGCAGTTTTCTCTGCCCATAGTGCTTGCTTTGACTGCAGCAACTGTGTCTTCCATATCATCGGTGTTTTCTTGTGAATTACAGAAGAAGTCCATTCACTCATTTACTCTGCCCTCGATAGTATGACTGTAGAGCAAGTTGGGTCAGAAGCAGGCCAGCGGATCAGGATTAATTTTTGCTCCCCATCTACTATTTCTCTCGCTTGACTATATTGCTTTCCATATATGTATTTGTATATACATGTACATACATTATACATATCTGTAATAGTATATATGTATATATAGATTTGCTTGCTCGATCTAGTAGCTTCCCTTGCCTTTTCAATTGCAGCATCTTCATTATCAACAAAGCCTTATACTGATACTGCCACTCCTATACGCCCACACAAACATACATATATACATATACATATGTACATATGTATGTATATTTATCTGTCCCTCAGATGCGTCCTTCTGGTTGCAAAGAAGTCGAAATGCACTCGAGTGGATAATTCAATATGGGTGAACAAATTGTTTTTAAACACGTTTCATTAGACTCTGCATTGGAAATACTATTGCCACACACACACATGCATAGGTGGGTGTGCGTGGGTGTGTGTATGTGTGTAGAGAAAGAGAGTTACCAACATTTAAATTCTAAACAGCAAACAAAAGGCAAAAGAAGTTCAAGCGAGAGAAAGGTGGAGAGTGTGTGAGGGAGAGAGCGCGAGAGAGAGACTTGAATGCTGTTTTAGTTCTTCATACATATGTATGTATGTGTTGTTGGTGTGTGTGTGTGTGTGTGTGTGTGTGTGTAATCACAGCCCAGTTGGAAATATATCAATTTGTCTAGCACGAAAAGTTTATTGAATGAAAATACTCAGCATATCATGATTCTCCCTCTGATAGAGATAGAGATGGACTCGCCGTAGCTTTATCAATCGTGCGAGTGCCATGTAGCCACTAAATTTCCTACTGGGTTGTGTGTGCCTTTTGACCCAATGCGCATATATTGTTTTTGCCAATGACAACTGAAAGATTGAATTGAACTTTTGCATTCGAACGATGTAGGAATTGTAAACGAAAGAATGGCCAGAGGAGCAGTAGCAGGAGAAGTAGGAGAAGTAGTAATAGAGATGGGAGTAGGAGGAGTAGTAGAGGTTGAGGTGGGAGTGGCAGTGGGTCTGTATATACATATATACATACATACATGTCGATGGAGCTGGAGAAGGTTGACGCGAGCCAAAACAGAGGCTTGAGGTAATTGTGAATTGATTGCTGAAGTGTAGCAAAATTCAATGGAGTTGCATTCGCATGCGATGCGAGTCGGGGCGAGGACGAATGGGGCACTGGAAGCACATCGAAAATGTCATTGAATCCGATTGGATGCGATCAATTTCATTCGCCGACAGTAGATGCGATTTGTCTCCTGTCAGATTTGAGTGACAGAGCAGTTTGTTCTATTTTACCCACAGAATGCCAAGGTTGTGCCAAGCGGATGCACTTTTTGTTTCAGCCACGCACAGGCGACAACCATTTTGAATTTGTGCTTGGGATTGATCTAATCATCTCTCTCTTCTCTCTCTCGCTCTCTCCCTAAATATATACTGCACGCGCATATTAAGCAAGTTTCAGAAAATCGATAACTATTCCTGTTCGATTTTTATCGAGAATCAGTTATAATATTAGATCTGGGTCATCTTTTTCTTGGAATATCAGTTCTTCCAAAAGGGTTCAGGGGATCTCGTCGTCGAACAGCCTCAACTAGAGCTTTCTCACTTCTACTTCTACTTCTTACTTATTTTCTTTTCTTTTCTTTTCTTTTTATTTCGTTTTCTTTAATATTATCTCTTCTCTCTTGTCGTCTCTTATTTTCTACCCTCTTCTCTTCTCATCTTAATGTGACATTTTTGTCGCTTGATAATATTTCTGCATCTTCTTTCTCCTGCCCCCCCCCCCCATCCATCGACTAGTCAAACGCTCGTGTGTTGCTCGCAGAGTTGGGGAATGCGCATTAGGATCCCCACGCTACCCCACACTCCCCCAACATGCTCCAACTCAGCAGCAGTGGAAGATATTCAGCTTAAGAGACAAGACGCGCTCGTTAAGTGGCGCTGAAATTCGGTTCGCTGCGTCGCTTCATTGCGTGGAAGCTGCATTAGGTTAGTGTCTTGTTGTCTTCCTCACGTGCCACGCCCACACTGTTGGGGGCAGTTGTTGTTGTTGCTGTTGGCTGTTAGCAGTTGTTAGCTGTTGCTTATTGTATTATGCGTTGTATTGTTGTCGTGTATGAATGAAGTCCTCACAGCTTGTTGCTTTAATCTGCTCCAGCTCCTTGAATGCCATCCCAATCCCCATCAGCCATCCCATCCTCCCGCTAGCCCGTCCTCCCTCGTCCGCAGTGCGACTCATTATGCGCTTAATTTTCGCTTTTCATTTTCAATTGCCATAATTTAGTTTTATTTCGCTTCATTTTCGCTGCGGCTGCCAGGACCTGGCAGCTTTGGGCTCTGGGCTCGCATCTCTGGGCCCCATTCATTGTGCCAGCTTCTGTTTTTCATTTGGTGGGGAAAAGTTTTACTACCTGAGCATATTTTCATTTGGCAAAACCCATGGCAGGCTGCGTCTGATTACATCATAAGAAATGCGTAATAATTGCGTTAGCCAGGGAGCCAGGCAGCCAGGCAGCCAGGCAGGTAGAGGCAGCCAAGCGAGCTCTCAACTTTGTACATGGCCAGCATTTTGGCGGGTATTGCCGCATAACGCCACGCCCACAAACACGCAATGGGCGTGCCAGCAGCATTCTTCACAAATAAAAGACTCGAGTGAACAGCGAACAACAACATCAAGAGCAACAACAACAACAACCACTCAAATTATTTTTACAAAATTTAATTCTTCTTCTTAATCCTGAATTGAATTCAGCTAAAGAGCTTGCACTTCAAGGGCAAGGGCGACACCTATCGGCTAACAAAGGTGGCTTTAGAATATGTTTTTATGGTCATACTATTATCGTAGTCTTTTATGTCGTAGCTGAGCTATAAGGGTTTTGGAAGTGGTTTCAATAGAATTACTCAATCTTTGCTCAATTATTGAATCTTTTATGAATTTTCCATAAAGAACTAGTTCGATTGAGCTCAAAAGCTGTTGCTTATCAATTGAATAAGATCACTAACCATGTATGGTTAGATGATAAGATCTTGTATGAAGAACTAGTTTTATTGGGTATCATAGCTGAACAAGTTCTTACATGAAGAACTAGTTCTATTGAGTACAAAACCTGTTGCTCATCATAATTGAATAAGTTCAATCTGTTTTTATTATACCCTGAACCCATTGAAAATGGGAATGATCTTCCCTGTCCATCTGTCCGTCCGTATGAACGTCGAGATTTCGGAAACTACAAAAGCTAGAGGACTGAAATCACATGAACACTCGTATGTTAGTTACGCAGTACGAGTTTATTTTGTTTTTCGATAACTCATCCCGTTTCCAAATTATCCAAAATCCAAAAAATTTCGATAAAAATCGAAAATTCGTTTACATTTTTTAGGTTTTTTGAGCATAACTTCTACACCATTTTAGCTAATTTTATATATTTAGATACACATATTATGGTTACGCAGATTATGTGATTTTCAAATTTTGGATGCCACGCCCCATGATCGGCTGTTGGCGCCATCTATCGTCGAATCATAGGTCTCAGTCACTGTCACAGCTGCGGTGTAAAGATCACAATATAACTCCATATATCATCATTCTCTTCCTCAGTCTTTTCAAGATCACAAGCTTGAGCATTTCTTTGCCAAATTCAAGTTTTTTGTTGAATTGTGGCGCCATCTGTTGTCAATTTATGCAGTTTTGGCTATTTTAAAATGTTCTTTCCCGTTTTTCTCTGAAGAAACACGCGTATTGCTTTTTATGACTCTTCAGCGTGTGTGTGTGTAATATGAGTGTCTCGTACAACATTTCACCTCTTATCAGCGGCAGCACAAAAATTGCCAAGACGTGCCAGGACATACGCACACACAAGGCAGCGAAACGAGCTAAGAAGCGAGCAAGCAACTATAAATCAGTACCAATGAAATATCATTAGCACCAGACCAAGTCGAACTTCGCCGAACTTCACGAAGCGAAACAAAATAGCGAACCAACTGCGGTTTGGCATAAAAGCTTAAAATATGCATCGACTGTACTGTTATTTTAGCCTTAAAAGGGCTAAAATTATAAAGCTAAAAAATATGTGTATGTGCAAGAGTGTGAAGGAGAGTGAGAGAGCATGAAAATTATATTAAGTACATCAAGTATGAAATTATGTAAAAATGCTTATGTAAAGCTTGGAAAACAAGCATGAAAAGCATATAAAAAACTTTCAAAAATTTATATATATATATATATATATATATATATATATGTATTATTATTATATTATATTTATATAAGAAAGCTCATTAGGAAACAACTTAATTGAACGAATTCTAATTGAAAGTTGCTCATGAACACATACATATGTATGTATGTAAGCATCACATGATGCTTATCAATTGGTTTCGAATTTCATGTATGCTTATATGCTAGATTCTATTCTAAGCTATATATTAGTGTGGGTATACTCTAGTCGGATATCCATTACGTGCACATAAGGGACTCTATTGCTTTTGCCAAAGCTGACAGCACTGGCAAGCAGCAACCTCAAGTCGAAGGAGAGACACACAAAGATAGAGGGAGAATGAGAGTAAGGGGAGAGATACATACACACATATATATATAGAGAGTGGTAGGGATAGAGAGAAATAGCAGAAGAGTTGGCAGACAGTTGGCACACACATTATGCCAGAGCTGGGCCGCCGGATGCGGCTGTAAAAACTTGAAAAATTGATTGAGCACGTGAATAACAGGAACTGAAATGCAACTGCAACAAGCAGATACATGTTTGCACATACAAATGTATCTGCTTACTGCTTTCTGTTAGCCTTCCCTCTCTCTGCCCTCTCCCTCTTTCTCCCTCTCTCTTTCTCCTTTGCTTTTGGTTGCTTGACTTGGGCAATAAAATGTACAACATGCGTGGGAGTTGACGCCGAGTAAATCCTCCAACTGCATTTTACACATTTGTATGCCGAAAAAAAAAACGGGATTTACATCAAGGACGGCGCATAAGCGAATCGAAACTATCGTAAGCTAATGCCGAAGTTTAAATACGCTTGTCAAGCTTACAAGTCATTTAATTGTGTAGTCTAGCTGAATGACCATATATAATAGATACAACCGGGATGTTAATATTATGCAACTGAATGTCAAATCTAAAGTTTTTCAGCCCATCATACCACTTAAAGTGCCTGAGTACATCATAATCATACTTTCAGTAGTCTAACTTCTTGTTAATTTTAACAGTCACTTTAACATGAAGCTTTAATTGAATGTTTGTTCATAATAGTTATATCAGTTGCTTAGTTGAATGTTGCCTAGCAAAATGTTAAAATTTAACAGGCAGTTTAGAGCTTTGCCTTGGCCAGAGCTAACATCAATAAGTTTGAAGTTTTTAAAAGAGTTTTTACATGCTCTTACTTGACGTAAATATAATTCCCATTGATGATGTTATCATCAAGTGGCTATGCTCAATTTTCATTTACAACCTGGTTGCAAAGTGTATGGTAAATGCTGTGTTGCTTGCATACGCCAAACGTGCAGAAGTACAAAGAGAAAACAAGTAAGAAAGCTGTAATCGAGTCTGCTCGACTACGAAATCCCCTGAGCCCTTCTTCGAACGATTCATATTCCAAGAATGCTTCGTTTCGATTCTAAACGCGTAAAAAACTATACATGCAAAAACACGAGCACACACATACGCTGATCTATGCTTGTCCGCCTGTATGTGTGTAAGCATTGCAGGCGGCTTGCTGTCTCGCTGCCTTTGTTGCTGCGCCACATGGGTTTTGATGAGAAAACTTTGATGAATAATAATTCTGTTTCTAGATGGACAATCGTTTTGATTTCTTCAGATTATGATTATAATATTCGTATATGCTAAACCAAACTGCATGTGTCTAGTATTTGAAATGCATTTTTTTCACATTTGGTGGTGGTGGGGCGAAGTGGGGACCGGAATCCAAAATCTGACAGAAACCGAAACTGTATTAAATTAGTATCTATATACATATATGCAGAAGACTCAGTGACTCTAACTCTAAAGATGAATTAGCTAGAATTTTATAACTGGTTTCCGATAATTTCGTTTATCGATAACTTTGGAAATATACAATATACAATATACGGACTTAACACAAAAATAATGAACTCTCTAGCTTTTGTATCTCCGGAAATCGACGCGTTCATACATACGGACGGACGGACGGACGGACGGACAGACGGACAGGGCTAGATCAACTTTTCTCGTCACCCTGATCAAGAATATATATACCTTATGGGGTCTGCCACGCCTCCTTCTGCCTGTTACATACATTTAACAAAACCATTATAGCCTGATTTCCCATTTTCAATGGACTCAGGGTATTATAACTGAACGGCATTGTTGTAGTTGTTCGTATTGCTCTTTGCTTACGCCGGTGCCGAAAGAAGAAAGGGAGAGAGAGAGAGAGAAAGAAAGGGAGGGAAAGAAATGGACAGACAGACAAATGCATAGTATGACTGTCTGCCACACACTCACACACACACATATAGATAGAGTTTGGATATGGGCATTCATATCATTTCAGTGCCACCTTGCCGAGGCGAACTGCAGCTAGCAGCGCTGCAACGTGCCGCTGGCTAGGGACGGCAAGGGGCGTGGCACGATGGCTATAAGCAGCACGTAGCTGTGTAGCTAAAACACCACGTAGCATTATCGATGTAATCACCGGATAAGCTAACAAGTTGCCAGGATTTTCACGCAAACTGCTTGCCACTGGACAAGACGAGCAAGCAAAGCTCGCTATAGAAAGAGATAGGTACAGAAAAAAAAAAAAAGAGAGAGAGAGAGAGAGGGAGCGAGTTAGAGGGGGCAGAGTAGAATCGAGAAGTAGTGTGAAAAGAAAACAAAAGAAAAAGAAAAGAACATCAAGTTTTTACCAAACATTTTATAGTGTCTTGCCATCGAATGGGTAAAGTGAACGACTGAAGTGAGGTTATGGAGAAAACTTGGATACTTGGCGGTTATATGTAGCACTTGCACTTACTTAGTATGGATAAACTGTGCTAATAACTAAAGTCGTTCAACTTATTGATATTGAAAATATTCGATGGGAATTGGCAATAAGCACAGGTGAGCTGTGTGCGTGTGTTTGTGTAGTGCACGACTCGATGCAAGAGTGAATCAACGAAAGTTCAACAAAGTGGAATATAAACTTCAAGGCATTAGCTGAGCTAAGCACAGAAAAGTTCTTAATCAAAATTGGATATTTTAATTTCGAAATTTGTGAAATTCGCAGAACTCTTGTGAAAGGAATGATTTCTGAAGGAGGACTTCTTCCTACATACATATGTATGTACATTGGACATTGTTAGTTTCCATTTATTTTACGTATGTTTCATTGAATCTACTTAATCTATTCTATTAATAATAGAGAATGTAGAATTTGAAGCAGTGTGTTAAGATCTGGAGACAGCAAACTATTAAAATGGTCAAGTGAGAGCAATAGTAGATGGGGAGCAATAATTAATCCTGATCCGCTGGCCTGCTTCTGACCCAACTTGCTCTACAGTCATACTATCGAGGGCAGAGTAAATGAGTGAATGGACTTCTTCTGTAATTCACAAGAAAACACCGATGATATGGAAGACACAGTTGCTGCAGTCAAAGCAAGCACTATGGGCAGAGAAAACTGCAGCCCTTGACAGAGGAGGTTTCTGTAGTCAATTAGAAATGCAGAGATGCAGAAACGCAGTCCGACATGCCGCTCTGTGGAGAGTACACAATCTTAAATTACTGTCAACTTTAATGCCTGTACATATTACCATTACTAATATTTGGAATCATTAAAATATCCAGTACCATTTCTCTTTTTGGTGATTTGATAACTCAGCAACACACAAATTCGTTATAAGCATATGTACATTATGAAAACATGATTGAAATCAAACAGCTGATTTCATAAAAAAGCTAAATTTCCAGCCAACTGTCAGATCTGGCGGGATAAAAATGGAAATTTGAACACTAGTTGCAACTCTAGCCACAGAGTTGCATATTATTATGTTATCGAAGCTATCGAAGCAGGCTTCTGAGAGGTATAAAAGGAGCAGCTTCTCAGAGCACTCCTCAGTCTGCCTTTGGGTTGCACCCAATGCTGACTTTGTTCTTTGAGCTGTAAAGCCCAAATTGAACTGATTTCATTTACAGTTGATGAAATCTTTTTTTTTTTTTTTTTTGCTAGTTTAATCTGGCCAACTTTTTTTTTATATTCAAACATGAGTTTGAATTTTTGTTCCGTTCTATATGAACTCAACGCTGGTATGGAGCATAATACTGCCAGTTGTTTGGAACAGTAGGTGCATATTACCTACATCGTATGATAAAAAACGAACGATTTTTTTTTTCACATTTTAAATGTGTAATGTTCCGTCGTTCTATATGAACTCAACGCTGGCTTCAAGAATATTGCTAGTTGTTTGGAACAGTAGAGGTACATATTACCTACCTCGTATGATAAAATACGAATGAACATTTTATTTATTTTTTTTTTTTTTTAATTATTTTTTCACAATTTAAATGTGGAATGTTCCGTTCTATATGAACTCAACGCTGGCTTCAAGAATATTGCTAGTTGTTTGGAACAGTAGAGGTACATATTACCTACCTCGTATGATAAAATACGAATGAACATTTTATTTATTTTTTTAATTATTTTTTCACAATTTAAATGTGGAATGTTCCGTTCTATATGAACTCAACGCTGGCTTCAAGAATATTGCTAGTTGTTTGGAACAGTAGGTACATATTACCTACCTCGTATGATAAAATACGAATGAACATTTTATTTATTTATTTTTTTTTTTTAATTATTTTTTCACATTTTAAATGTGGAATGTTCCGTTCTATATGAACTCAACACTGGCTTCAAGAATATTGCCAGTTGCTTGGAACAGTAGGTGCATATTACCTACCTCGTATGATAAAATACGAATAATCAAATAAGCGTTCCATTACCAGTATTAGTGTTGATCATCCTATTATTCACGGGATGATGTGAACGTTTCCATTCGATAGAATGGTGAAAAGTATGTTTATGTGCCAGGAGGTATTTTGCATTACCTCGGCGATATATCGATGTTATTGGAGAGTTCTTGGATCTATATAACCTCGTTTTTCTCAACTGTGTATCCAATTAATTTTCCAACTTTTTTTTCTGTTCAAAATGATGCGCGAATATTGACAAATATTAACTTCTTGGTGAAACAGTTGCAATAAAGGTATCTTGTTTCCAACATATCTCCGCAATGGAGAAGAGTCTAAAGAATGTTAAGTAATGCGAAAAGTTGATCTACGATATCAAACAAGCGTTCCTTTACCAGTATTCATTGGTTGATGTGGATGTTTCCATTCAGTTGAATGGTGAAAAGTATGTTTATGTGCCAGGAGGTATTTTGCATTACCTCTGCGATATAAAGATGTTGTTGGAGAGTTCTTGGAGTTATGTATATCGATGTTTCCATTCGGTTGAATGGTGAAAAGTATGTTTATGTGCCAGGAGGTATTTTGCATTACCTCGGCGATATATCGATGTTATTGGAGAGTTCTTGGATCTATATAACCTCGTTTTTCTCAACTGTGTATCCAATTAATTTTCCAACTTTTTTTTCTGTTCAAAATGATGCGCGAATATTGACAAATATTAACTTCTTGGTGAAACAGTTGCAATAAAGGTATCTTGTTTCCAACATATCTCCGCAATGGAGAAGAGTCTAAAGAATGTTAAGTAATGCGAAAAGTTGATCTACGATATCAAACAAGCGTTCCTTTACCAGTATTCATTGGTTGATGTGGATGTTTCCATTCAGTTGAATGGTGAAAAGTATGTTTATGTGCCAGGAGGTATTTTGCATTACCTCTGCGATATAAAGATGTTGTTGGAGAGTTCTTGGAGTTATGTATATCGATGTTTCCATTCGGTTGAATGGTGAAAAGTATGTTTATGTGCCAGGAGGTATTTTGCATTACCTCGGCGATATAAAGATGTTATTGGAGAGTTCTTGGATCTATATAACCTCGTTTTTCTCAACTGTGTATCCAATTAATTTTCCAACTTTTTTTTCTGTTCAAAATGATGCGCGAATATTGACAAATATTAACTTCATGATGAAACAGCGGCAACAAAGGTATCTTGTTTCCAACATATCTCCGCAATGGGGAAAAGTCCAAAGTCTGGAATATTAAGTAATGCGAAAAGTTGATCTACGATATCAAACAAGCGTTCCTTTACCAGTATTGGTTTTGATCATCATTCAAGAGATCAAGTAGAAATGTTCCAGTATTCAGTGGTTGATGTGGATGTTTCCATTCGGTTGAATGGTGAAAAGTATGTTTATGTGCCAGGAGGTATTTTGCATTACCTCGGCGATATAAAGATGTTGGACCGTTCTCAAATCTATATAACCTTGTTTTTCTCAACTATGTATCCACTTAATTTTTCAACTTTTTTTTCTTTCAAAATGATGCGCGAATATTGACAGATATTAACTTCTTGGTGAAACAGTTGCAATAAAGGTATTGGATTCCAGTGGTATTTCTTTGCTGTTGGACTTCAGATGAGCGTTCCTTGGCCTGTTAACAAGTTAAGAGGTTTCTGTGCGAACTTTAATGTTCTGGAAACAATTGGAGTTTTTTTTATGTTGATCGGATTTCGTCTTTGAAGTATTCAATTATATGGCTTGGCTTCGACCACAACCGATGAGAATGTAGCGGAGGTAAAACATTGAAGAAGAAGTTCGAGTCTTTTGATTCGGCAATGCGTAAGAAGAAATGATATTTCCGACAAGACTAAATATTTCGTTATGACATCAGCGATCAGAGGATGTGGAACCTAGATGCAAGAGTTCGAACCCGACGTCGTCAGCCCAGCAAAAAGAAGAACGTCGGTAAGCAGTAATGCTGTCCAGATCAAGTAGAGATGTTCCAATGCATGCCAGTATTTCCAGGTTGATGTGGATGTTTCCATTCGGTTGAATGGTGAAAAGTACGTTTATGTGCCAGGAGGTATTTTACATTACCTCGGCGATATAAAGATGTTGTTGGAGAGTTCTTGTACCTATATAACCTCGTTTTTCCCAACTGTGTATCCACATAATTTTTCAACTTGTCTTAGTCAGAAATTTTGAAACCAATTTGTTAAAAAAAAATGAGTTGACTTGCAACTTTTTATTTTAATGTTATTAGCTACAAGTCTATCAAAATATATAATAAAATAATTTTTTTAATTGGACAATTACTATAAAATTTCGTGTTTCATCTTATTATTATTGTTATTTATTTTTTGATTGGTCGATTACTATAAAAGTTTGAGCTACATTTCACTCACTCACTCACTCACGTATGCAGATTGGGAATGAAGCTCACCTATCTATGTAATATCTATGAGCATATGTAAGCAATCGAAATTTAAAGTGGCATTGACGTGGCTATCAGACCTATGTATTTGGGTTTGGTATTAAGGGTTCTATGTTTGCGCTATTAGTGAACAATTTGCGGCCACACATTTTGTGTATGGAAAGAAAATGGCAAATATTTAAACGAAAAAGCCGTGCAGAGCCGCAGTTGAAGTTGTGTTTCGTTCAGGTCTACGACAGCAGCAGCAGCCGCAGCAGCGGCAGCAGAAGTCAATGGCAGGAAAAACATATATAAATATATATACATAGATATGTGTATATGTATGCGCTACAAGCATGCGATACGAGTGGGCGTGGCAGTTGCAACATGTTGCCTTACTGTGCATGTATGTGCCACATTTCCATTGTTGTTGCCGCTGCTGTTATATTGTTTCGAACAGGCGCATCAATTTCTGGCCAAGTTTAAACTAAATAAAAAGCAAATGCGGCTGGGTGGGGTAACGTCATGTGTACGAGCATAATATCAACTTTGAGCATACACACACTGGCAGAGGCAGTGGCAGTGGCAGTGGCAGTGGCAGACATGACTGAATGGAATGTGTTGCAGGCAGAGCGGCAAGGATTCCCCCGTTGCAAGCGCTTAAGAAGTTTCAGACATGAAATCAATTTGTCTTCCAACTCCCACGAAAATAAAAACTGAGCCAAACGCCAGCGAACAGGCAAACGGCAGGCAACAACGAACCGAGCGAGCCAAGCACAACCAAAGGCAAAAAAAAAACGAGTAAAAAACATACACACAAAAAATAGCCAAAAATTGCAAGCCAGAAAAGGCTAAAAAGAAACAAAACACAACTGAAAGAAACTTGTATGCTCTTTAAGAGTAAATGTGCATAATGTAAATGTATGTAAACAATTTATAAATCATTTTCTTTTGATTGCAATATGTGTAATATTTATTAAAATAAAAAAATAAATATAAATATCTTTTGGTATTACTCATTTTGATAGCTATTACTATCTAAACAAGCTAAAATAATACTAAAATGTATTATATAATAATTATTTATTTGAATATTCATGAAGTCTAAGCTAAAATCAAGTTTCATAAACTTGTCTCCTTGCTTAGCTATGGATAGCCAGTTGGAGTTCAGCGAGATAATCGCCCATCTTATATGATGGAAATAGCGTATTTTTATATAAGCTGAATTATTTAGAATAATAGATCTAAACTCTGTCTTGACCGAATGTGAACTGTAGCATATCAGTGCTTTAGGTGATGTTCTCTCTGAGGGGAGAATCCGTATCATTAATAAGAGGCAATTCTAGAATTCCTCAGTATTATTTGATTCGAAAAAAGAAATATATAATAATATCTTCCAATACATAAACTATTGTATGTATGTTAGAACTGGAACTGAGGCTGCTAATTTGATCTCAACTCTGTCTTGACCGAATTTTATATAAGCTGAATTATTTAGGAACAATAGATCTAAACTCTGTCTTGATCGAACGTGAACTGTAGCATATCAGTGCTTTTGGTGATGTTCTCTCTTTGAATGCCTGAGGAGAGAATCCGACTAACCTTACTCAAATTTATATATATAAAACAAAGTCGGGTTTATTTCAACACTTTTAACTCGAGATCTGCTGGACCAATTTTCATGGTTTTTGATTTGTTGGATTTGTCTCCGCGAATATATCTTAAGAATACTGATTGTCGAATACCGCTATAAAAACCAAAGTATATTAAACATTAAATTGTATGCTTTTTTATACTCTGAATTATGTAGGCATTGACATCGATTCGCTTTTGTACTAAGTAACTAAAGCATCAAAAAAAATCTTGTCTAAATTAAATTTCTACAAATAAAAAAACAGTCAAAAAGAAAGAAAACATTCTTCTAAATTAAATTTATACGACGAAATTGAGTTCGCCGGGTTTGCTAGATTATAGATTATAGATTATAGATTATAGATTATAGATTATAGATTATAGATTATAGATTATAGATTATAGATTATAGATTATAGATTATAGATTACGTTCATCAAAGCCTAAATTAGTTCAGCTAAAAGGTAGCACGACATTAAACATTAAATTGTATGCTTTTTTATAATCTGAATTAAGTAGGCATTGACATCGATTCGCTTTTGTGCTAAGTAACTAAAGCATCAAAAAAAAATCTTCAAGTCTAAATTAAATTTCTACAAATAAAAAAACAATCAAAAAGAAAGAAAACATTTTTCTAAATTAAATTTATGCGACGAAATTTAGTTCGCCGGGTTTGCTAGATTATAGATTATAGATTATAGATTATAGATTATAGATTATAGATTATAGATTATAGATTATAGATTATAGATTACGTTCATCAAAGCCTAAATTAGTTCAGCTAAAAGGTAACACGACATTAAACATTAAATTGTATGCTTTTTTATAATCTGAATTAAGTAGGCATTGACATCGATTCGCTTTTGTGCTAAGTAACTAAAGCATCAAAAAAAATCTTCAAGTCTAAATTAAATTTCTGCAAATAAAAAAACAATCAAAAAGAAAGAAAGCAAAATTCTTCTAAATTAAATTTATACGATTATAGATTATAGATTATAGATTATAGATTATAGATTATAGATTATAGATTATAGATTATAGATTAGGCCTAAATTAGTTCAGCTAAAAGGTAACACGACATTCTTTAACTGTTAAAGCTAGCCGCAGATGGAACTCGTACTCGTTAACAACTCTCAAATGATACATATGCCATGCATGTGTAACTCGTGAACTAGAATCTTCTAGCAGAGCGCATATTCCATGGCAGGGTATCAGATGGCAGCCAGCCAGCAGCAGCTGGGCAGCAGTCATTGCCTTTACCAAAGGCAGTCATGTGGCAACACACACACACACACACACACACACACACACACACAGCACATGTGGGCGTGGAGGCGTGGCAGTGCAATAACTTGTATTTTAAGTTTACTCACTGCTGGGATTCGAAATTTAATTTCATAGTGCGATGCGTTGTTATTATTTTGCATAATAACATTTCTGGCAACTGCTCTGAAATACCCAGCGGTATCACACACAGACCCCATCCGCCGCAGCACGACCCACGACCCACGGCCCACGGCCACTCTAACTACAATATCTAAGCATATCTTATGTGCGCATTAGGGGTATTCAAGTGAGTTGTGAAAACATTTGCAAGGAAGTTGAAGCAGTTTGTTGGATGCAGCAAAAATAAAAGGCGTTTGATTCGTAGTAAGTTGAATTCATTTGGCTAAAACAAAAACGTTTATGGATCTAGATTAAATATAAAATAAAAAAATATATAATTGAAATTTCCCTTAAATTTCCCGCCTACAAACGACTTAGTGAATACACCTACACCTGGCTTGAGCTGCCTTTTCTTTTTTGCTGTTCTTGTTGTCATATTTTCCGACTGCTTTTCTGGCTTAACGAAATGAGCTGAAATTTGGCGTGTGTGCGTGCGCTTTGTCGTCCACTTGGGACTCTGCTCGATTGGGCAATCGCATCCGGATTTTTGTGCGACGCTCACAGTACGGCCAATGATTAGAAGATGGGCTCATCAAGCGCCTTTTTGACATTCGATTGGCCATTAGTTGGATCATGGCAAGATGTAATTTGGGGGAAATCCCCAATTAATTATTTACGTATTTCGTATTTCCATTCATTTGAGATATCACTCGTTGAATGTTTGTTCAAGTATTAGCTCTTTAGATTGGCATTATTGAGCAAATATTTAGACCAGGCTAAAGTAGCCTTGTAAATTTATAAAACAACTTAAACAAAGTCTGTCAAAGTTGTCTTTGTTATTGGTAACCTTATTTACGCTAGCTTACGCTCTAGTTCTAGTTCTAGTTCTAGTTCTTGCTATAGCTCAATCTCAAGCACAAGCTCAAGCTCAAGCTCAAGCTCAAGCACAAGCTCAAGCACAAGCTCAAGCTCAAGCACAAGCTCAAGCTCAAGCTCAAGCTCAAGCACAAGCTCAAGCTCAAGCACAAGCACAAGCACAAGCACAAGCACAAGCACAAGCTCTAAATCTAGCTCTAAATCTAGCTCTAGCTCAAGCTCAAGCTCAGTCTCAGCCTCAGGCTCAAGCTCAGGCTCAAGCTCAGGCTCAAGCTCAGGCTCAAGCTCAGTCTCAGCCTCAGGCTCAAGCTCTAGCTCAAGCTCTAGCTCAAGCTCACCATCTACACCTTCTATACGCAACGTTTGTCCATTAGAAGTAACTCTGGGAGCCTACAACCCGGCCAATTTATTGAGCTCAGCAAATTGTTGAGATTTAATATCATGTTTAATAAAAAACATTGCCAGCGAATGGATTTTGGGCCCTAGGGGTTGGGAATTTGTAGTGCTGTCTCAATATTTTATTGTTGCTTAAATCATGAAAACAAAATGCGCTCATAATAAAATTGAAGCAGCAACAGCAACAGTAACAGGAATGTGTAAACACATGTAATGCCTGGCCACATTGTTGCTCTCATTGTTATTGTTGCTGTTGTTGTTGTTGTTAAGAGCAACTGCCGTTATCTGTCTGGTAAACCAAAATTGTTGCTCGTTTTCCGCATGAATCACTTGCATCATCATCATCAGGCAGCTTCCTGCTACCAGCTCGGTGCAGCTGCTATGGCCTAGGCAAACCCTTTACAGTTCACATATGAAACCACAGCATTGTAATTGTGTGTGTGGGTGAGACTGCACACACACACACAACCGTTTCGCTGTGCACTTTGTAAGTAGCTTTTAATATATTTTGCCACAAGCCAGAAATAAAAGCTACAAAAAAAAAAAAAAATAAATAAATAAAACAAAAATAAATATATATGTATATATAAAATCGAAAATAAATAAATAAAAAAAATATCGCTCGACTCTGCTGCCGCTGCTCTTTTATGTGTATGTGTGTGCTTGCTGAAATTGGATTAAAATTAAAATACAAAATCAACAACAACAAAAAAAAAGAAGAAAGAATGATGGAGAAGGAGTAAAAACTCACATGAGGCTATGGCCAGGAGCGCAAAATTTAATGCAATAAAAAAAAAAAAAAACCATACCAATAAATATTACATATACCAATATATATACAGTGAGTCAAAAAAGTATTGGCACACTTGAGAAATCAAACTTCTATGTGCTGTAACTTTTTTTTGAACACAGCTATAAATAAATGATAAACGGTATTTATTAAAATGATTTATTATAAGAGTATTCAACAAAAAAAAAATTTAATTTCTGCTTTGGTTCCTTTGCATTATACTAAAATATAAATAAAGGCACAAATTTACATCAAAAAAGTATTGGCACACTTTATGTTCTAGCTTACGCTTTCGTTGCTACAATCGTAAACTACCGTTTTTTTTTCATTCCTTTTTTGTGATTTGCTTCGTTTCGGTTCTTGCATGTGTTTGCAATCACTTCTTGCATGTGTTTGCAATTACTTCTAATCGGAAATTTAAGAGATCATGAGCAAAATGGCTAGAGGTTCAGAAATTTCTTTGGAAATACGGAAATTAATAATTAAATTCTATTTAGAGAATAAATCATATCGTGAAATTGGCAAACTTGTAGACAGATCATGGTCTAGTGTGAAAAATATTATAATGCATTACACACAAACGGGAAAAATAGCTCCAGAACGCAGATCAGGCCGGCCTAAAATTTTAACAGAACGCCAGGAACGGATTGTGGTGTCCACAGTTGTCCAAAATCCACATACTTCGGCTGTGAAATTATGCGAGAACCTACAGGAATCTTTTAACAGTAATTTAACCCCACAAACTGTTCGAAATACCCTGTATAAGTACGGGTATCATGGTCGTGCTCCTAGGCGCAAGCCTTTTATTTCTAAGGTGAACAAGAAAAAGAGGCTAGAATTCGCCAAACAACACGTAAATAAGCCGGATTCATTTTGGAACACAATCATTTTTAGTGACGAGTCTAAATTTAATTTATTTGGGTCTGATGGAGCGCAAAAAATCTGGCGGAAACCTAACAAAGAGCTTCAGGAAAATAACTTGCTCAAAACGGTTAAGCACGGTGGAGGTAATGTGATGGTCTGGGGGTGTTTTGCTGCCTCTGGAGTTGGAAATCTCGTTTTTATTGATGACACTATGGACAAAAATGTTTACAGAGACATTCTCAAAGAGAATTTAAGTCCAAGTGTTCAAAACTGGGTCTCAGTGGCACCGGTTGGCAGTTTCAGCAAGACAATGACCCAAAACATTCGTCTTATCTTGTACAGGAGTGGCTCATATACCATTGCAAGCAGTTCAAAACACCGCCCCAATCTCCGGATTTGAATCCTATCGAGCATGTGTGGCACCTACTGGAGCGAAAGATCCGATCTCACCACATAAGCTCAAAGGATTCCCTAAAAGAGGCCCTACGCGCTGAATGGGCCAAAATAAGCACTCACGAAACGTCCAAACTTATAAGTGGCATGAAGAGACGTTTGCAGGCTGTTATTCAGTCAAACGGAGGGCCAACAAAATATTAGGGTGATTCAGTGACGACGGAGAACACTGATTATGCCTGATGTGCCAATACTTTTTTGACGTAAATTTGTGCCTTTATTTATATTTTAGTATAATGCAAAGGAACCAAAGCAGAAATTAAATTTTTTTTTTGTTGAATACTCTTATAATAAATCATTTTAATAAATACCGTTTATCATTTATTTATAGCTGTGTTCAAAAAAAAGTTACAGCACATAGAAGTTTGATTTTTCAAGTGTGCCAATACTTTTTTGACTCACTGTATATAGATATAAGCCTTCCAGCCAAATTCAAACAAGCTTCTGAAAATATACTAAAATAAATACCAAAATTAAATCTATGTCTATATATCTAAAGTTATTCGTTTCCTAACAGTTCAATACTATAACAACTATTTCTGTGTGCGTTCAGAAATTATATATAGAAATTATATAAGTCCTAGAAGACCTAGATCCCAGCGGACCCGTAATGCAATTAGGCAAGACGAAGAACGAGTAATCGCCCGAGAAGAGCGCCGCGTCAGTATGCAGCAAAGCAGGGCCTTCAGAAATTAAGTCGGGCTTTCCTTCCTGACATTATAAAAACCAAACAATTTTTATTCAACTTCAACAGCAGGCATTTATTTTTAAGGTCCATAATGTCCAAAATGCCGAAAGCACGTCGTGCAAAAATCGCCGCCGCCTTATTATTATTAAATATTCACTAGTTAACAATTGTTTTGTTATCGAACTCAATAAATGTTGAATTTTCTATATATATATATAAGCCTTCCAGCCAAATTCAAACAAGCTTCTGAAAATATACTAAAATAAATACCAAAATTAAATCTATGTCTATATATCTAAAGTTATTCGTTTCCTAACAGTTCAATACTATAACAACTATTTCTGTGTGCGTTCAGAAATTATATATAGAAATTATATAAGTCCTAGAAGACCTAGATCCCAGCGGACCCGTAATGCAATTAGGCAAGACGAAGAACGAGTAATCGCCCGAGAAGAGCGCCGCGTCAGTATGCAGCAAAGCAGGGCCTTCAGAAATTAAGTCGGGCTTTCCTTCCTGACATTATAAAAATCAAACAATTTTTATTCAACTTCAACAGCAGGCATTTATTTTTAAGGTCCATAATGTCCAAAATGCCGAAAGCACGTCGTGCAAAAATCGGCCGCCGCATTATTATTATTAAATATTCACTAGTTAACAATTGTTTTGTTATCGAACTCAATAAATGTTGAATTTTATATATATATATATATATATATATATATAGATAGATATAAGCCTTCCAGCCAAATCCAAACAAGCTTCTGAAAATATACTAAAATAAATACCAAAATTAAATCTATGTCTATATATCTAAAGTTATTCGTTTCCTAACAGTTCAATACTATAACAACTATTTCTGTGTGCGTTCAGAAATTATATATAGAAATTATATAAGTCCTAGAAGACCTAGATCCCAGCGGACCCGTAATGCAATTAGGCAAGACGAAGAACGAGTAATCGCCCGAGAAGAGCGCCGCGTCAGTATGCAGCAAAGCAGGGCCTTCAGAAATTAAGTTGGGCATATTTAATAAACTTGTAAAATTATTGGAATACATTTTGCAAATATTTCGTAAAAATAATGGAAAGGCGAACGGGCGAACGGAAATGTTTGGGGACAATAGGATGAAGGTACGGTCATACTAGAAAACCAATATGCTCTTTGCACTTCATAAACGAGTATGATGTCATACATAAGCAGTTGTAAGAAGCTTCTGGTTCTTCATATTCAGCTTGTGAGTCAATGCTAAAACAATCTTGGGACTCATTTCGTAATACAGATTTCAGCTTGCTCCTTTTCTATATTTGTGTGCCTTGCTTGTGTTCTTCGATTATCCACGGAAATGCGCAAACATTAGCCAGCCGATCCATAGCTCTTTACTTTAGTGTTAATAAATTCACAATATACTCAGCTAACTATTGTTCTGCTTTGACCTAAAGATACTCAATCAAATTTGATTGACATACGATATTTGTGAGTTTTTCAAGCGCTTGACTTATATGTATATAAGTTTGCCATCAATTTGAATAGCTGCGAATACTTTAGAATCCTTGTTCGCAACTGCTATATATATTTATGTATATGTATTTGCATACATATGATATGTTTGCCTATTACACCATATTCGCAACTTATAATTGCCTTCATAAATATTGTTACTCATTATTTATGCTCCATGCGCAGGCAAACACAATAAAATAGTTTTGCCCCCCTGTCCAGTGTACACTGTTAAACATTGACAAATATTTGCTAAATAGTATTTGTGAATATTTCCGCATATTGATTTGTGATTTGTGATATATATGTTAAGGATACGTAGTAGCTGGATTCTCCTATCAGACATGAGAGGATAATACAACGTTCGGAGCTGATTCTATTCAGTTTATATTCGGACGAGACAGAGTTTAGATCTATTCTTCCTAAATTTGTATTTGTATGTGTATTTGTATTTGTATTTGTATTTGTATTTGTCTGCGCGAGAATATAACTCAGTGCACATAATTGCTACTCTCGTAGTGTGTGTGTGCGCTTGATTTATATGTATGTGCATATTAGGGGCTTTGAATAAATATCAAAATGATATTTGATATTCAACTTTAAAAATATCGATATATCGATAATTTCGATATTTTTCAAACTTTTTCCCACAATAACTTTAAAATCCGACAAAAAAGAATAATAAGAATAGCTATTTTTTATAATAATGACCAGTATTAGGTATTCAAAGATTAAAACAAAACAAAAAACGCGTTCTGATATGTGAGAATCCGTCATACGACTTCGTGAGTCGCAAACAACGCATTTTATTGGCGAAGCAAGTCGCTCCACAGGCACTTAGCTACCAGGGGCTGATCGTAATGCGATCTTCGATAGTACTGGCATAGTGGCCTTAGGAGAATTCCAAAAAATTATCGGATTGCATTCCCAAAAAATTTGTGGCAAGCTGCGTTACATCTCAAGTTCGCTCTTCCGCAAGGTGTACTTTCAATATTGACTTATTGTGGTCGTTTTCGAAGCTATCACCGTGGTCATCTAAATACATCATCAGCTTGTTTTTTATATGTGATGCCATATTTGATGTGTTACTATTTATATAATATATATATTATTTTCCGTGGTATCATCACGTTGCATGTTTTGTAGTTCGAGCTCAGTTTGATTCGCTTTGGTTGGTAAAACTGATTTCATTTGCTAAATCAAAGTTTGGTAAGCTTTTTGGTTATTATACATCAATATAATATATGGAAGATCATTTTTTATTTGAAAATTTTGATGTGTTTTCTTTCTCACGGCAAATGAACTAACTTTACCTGCTAGTGATGTAAATTTGAATGAAAACATCGATGTCGATGTCCATCTATGTGCTCAAAATCAAACATCGATGTTGGGTTGATACATCGGACTGAAAATTCGATGCAGCGATGTATGACCGATGTTTTAAAACATTTCCGTTTGACAATAAAACGAATATTTCATGTTTTTTAAACTGCAAAATTTTGTTTGCAATTTTGTATAAGTTGGGATAGGTACTTTTCATACCTTCCCAAACACATAATGGTGGTCCCAAAAAGATATGGAGCTCACGGTAGTCTGTGGTATGACTTCATTGGTTCATTATTAGGATTTAATTTTCATAAGTGCGTTGGCACATGCCGAAGGATCACTAAAATTTCAAAGTTTGCTGTTCGCTGATTTCAATCTGGCAACGTGATGTTATTATGAAATTAAACCATTTATGTTTTGCAAAATATCGATGCATTGCTCAACATCGGTATCAGCGAAAACATCGAAAAACATCGGAAAAAAAATCAGTAAAAAAAAAATCGATGCTCGATGCATCGATGATTGTTTACATCACTATTAGCTGCCCTAAGGTCACAGTCACGACATCAAATTCTATTTAATCAATAAATAATCATGTTATTTAGCCAAATAGTCATCAACTATTGGAGCACATATGCTTCAGGATTGCTAAAGATTCAGTGCGCTGAATCGCGCTCGGCCTTTGTCCTATAAACTAGACTAACTGAAGCAGAGAACGAATATTATTATTTTGATAATATATATGATATTCCTATTGCATAGCTTAACATTTCTGTTCATATATACCTTGAAATAAGAGCTGACAAGCGATTGAACCAATTAGAGACAGTTCGTGGGGATTTCAATTGTTTTTGGGGCGGCTGACTTAGCTGAGGGTTAACTTAATGCTGAGGCAGCTGTCAAACTGTCGGTCATTGCCATTGTCAGTGACGTTTGCACGTTTTGTTTTTTGTTTTTTTCTTTCAGTGTATACGCACACGCATACACGCACAACACGCAGCTAGGCAAAGTTTCTGCTGAGCTTTGCAGTTGCCGCACAAAGTTGCGCTGACGTTTGCAACATTTTGTTGCTGCTTTTGTTGCATTGGCTCTATTAAACATTTAAACTAAGTGCAGGTCACGTCACGCGCCACACACACACACACGCACGCACACACACACGCACACTCCATTCCCTACTCACACCTCTGCTGTAACTCACCTCCCCATCCCATCCCAACTACTCTTAACTCCATCAACTTCGCCCACACCCTAATTCGTCGCAATTACTTGCCAAATTGTTGTTGCCGCTGTCTTAAATTGTTGAAATTGTGGCGTTTGACGTATGATCAGGCAGCTCTGATGGCCTCATAAATTTTGATTTATGCCACATACGCACATGCACACAGACATGTATCTACATATGTACACATACAAATGTATCCATCAGATACATGTGCGGCACGCGCTTCATTAATTTGTCATACGAAGCGATGCATAAAACAGATAGAAGTGCGGGTCAGCTCTATGGATATATCATTAAGCCAGCAGCCAGCCAGTTCATAATATATTTACCCAGACATACAAACAGTGAGTGAGAGAGAGTGGGAGAGAGAGAGTGGGAGAGCGAGACACACTCAGACGTACTCACATTCAGACAGAATCATGCAATTAACAAGCAATTTGTGGCATATTTTATTGTGCAAAACAAAAGTAATAAAATACTTTAAAAGTGAAAAAAAAGCAAAAAAAAAAAAAAAAATAAATAATAATAAAAAAATAATGAGCTTACAAGATTAAAATGATTCAAATACTTTAACAACAAATAAAAAAGATTAAAGATTAAAGCAATTAATCACAAATACAAAAATATAAGAAATATGTAAATATAATATAGTCAAATCATTAAAAAATATTTTGTAATATAGCATAATAAATAGTTCAGAATATTATAAAATATATAAACTAGCTAACTTATTAAAAATAAAAAATATAAAAATTATGATCATTTTTGAAGAAAAAAAAATATTTACTCAAACAAAAGTATTAAAATATATTAAAAAAATGTATATAAAAAATAAGATTTTTTAATTATTGAAAAATATATAAATATTAAAATATTATATTCAATATATATTTTTTTAAAATATTTTAAAATAAATAGAAGACGTTTTCATTATTGAAAAATATTTTAAAAACATATAGTAAACATTAAGTTATTATATTAAATATATATTTGTAAACAATTTTTAAATAAATAAAAAAAATTTATATTAAAAAAAATATCTTTATTTCTTAATAACTGATAACGGAGTACAATTTGTGTATCTTACACGATGTAAGTGTGGTCTTAGATCTGAATTGAAACTGAACTGATGATTGGAAATTTATTTATCTCATATATAGCTAGAAATGTAGATCTAAAGTGGCGTGATCTTAGTTGAGTGAGTGGCCTGATCGCTCCTGATTCGTCACTCCTAAATATGCTGAATATGCAGCTCCCACTAGAATGGATTGATGCGTTGGAGTGCGACTTGTTAATGTTATCTGAGTAACCGATGAGACGATTTGTTTCTAAGTGGACGCTAGGGCGATTTGTTTATGTTGGATGAGGGAAGGGATCGTGGCTTTTTGGTTTAACGACACTCTAGTCGTTATGGTGAATGCGCTTTGCTCCGTTATTCGCCAGAATAAGGTTTGAAGCAGGTTTGAGGAGAGAGTTGATTGACAGGAGATAATTGTTGTGCGTTCAACCTTCAGTCACTGAGAGAGAAAGTGATCGCTGTATATCCTATTACAATAGAATGAATAGACAGTGAAAGTGAAAGGTGCGCTCAAGATTGTTCGCCAAACGCAATTAATGATGCCGGCCAAACGAATACTAGCATCAACCTTGACAGAATTCAAAATATATCAAATTGCAATTGAGTTGCGAGAGCTGTTATGGGATATATTTTGTGGTAGATCTTTTAGATACTATTTGCGTTATCAATGTTACGCACCTATAATCTATGGGCACACTCAAGACAGAAATGTGAAAAAAATTGAGCAGGAGTGGAAATTGTTTTATGTGCTGCGACCCTCTTAGAGCGAGAGGCAGGCTTGATAAGGCGTTGAGAAGTGAGGGTACTGGCAGGACTACTAAGGACTCGCTTCGTTGGTTCAGCTGTTGCTGCTCAGCATCGTTTTTTGTTTTTTTTTTATTGCTCGCTGCTTGCTTGTGTTAACCTTGATGCCAGCGGCTGATCCGATTTCCGTTTAACTTCCCCCCCATTGCCATTGCAATGCCGCCCCCATGCCAGGCCCGGCCAACGTTGTCACTTTCACAATTTTCACACCGCCGTCAGGGAAAAGCCGTGGGCGACAATTGAAATTATGGATTTTATGTGTCATAAGCTTTTATTGATGCAACAATCAAATATTTATGATGACAATTCCCGCTGACAATGATGACAATAAAAGTGCTTTTAGTAAAGATGAGCGCAAATGCGAATATGTATTCAGCATTCGTCATTTAATATTGAGCAGCCGCTGAGTGCCTGTATACGATTTCTTTGCTTATATTTCATTTAAAGTAACATTTGATCTTTTTTTTTTTTTTGAGTATTTTTGGAACATATTTTAATCTATTTAAAGATGTTTCCATTCGAAATTTCTTTTACTTTCTTTCTCCTTATGTTTCTTGCTTTTTGTTATATTTTGCTTCTTTACATTTCTAACTTCTTTGCATGTTTCTTGCTTTTCTCTTTTCATTTAAAAATTGCATTGACAAGCTTCTCTCTTTGAGCTATGCTCAGCATAAGTGTTTGCTTAACTTCATGAATTACTTCTCGCTTGACGTTTTAGTTTGATATTTGCTTCAACAAGCTTCTCTCTTTCAGCCTTTTTGGCTTGGCTCTGCTTAGTCTCTAGGCTTACATCTTTATATGCTTCTTACTAGAGTTTTTGAATTATCATCGTAAACTTTTCTCTTTGAGCCTTGGTAAGTTTTAAGTTCTTCATTCTTCCCTTCATTTGTTTCTTTACAATTTGTCATTGTAAACTTCTCTCTTCTCGGACTTATTTTCTCTTCATAGAACTCTACATTTGCTGACTTTGCCTATTTACCTTTTCTTTTAAACTATTTTTAAGTTCAATTATCCTTGGAGTTTTTGCTTTTCTCTTTGGTCAACTTCATTGCTCTGATTTTTGCTTGCTTCTTGATTTTCTTCTCTTAAGCTCATTTCATAATTTATTTTCTCTTTTTCTGCATTTCTTTAAAAGTTACTCTCATTGCTTCTGAAGTAATTCAATTCCAGCTTAACTTATCTTAACCTCTTGCCCTTTAAGATATCTACAAAATTCGTCAAATATCCATATTGTCCATATTTCAGTATCTTTAATTTGGTTTACATATTTCTCGTTTATTTCACATTTGCGTATAATTTAATGCATTGGATATTTGCTTCGTCTAAACGTGTTGCCCAAATTTGGGGTTTATTTTGGTACGGAATCGCCTTCCTCTGCTAGATTAGACGAGTTGCATGTGCAGATAAAACGCGCAGTTACATATATAAATGCTATACCTATATATATACATATATATGTATATACATATAAACCTAGTTCGCACAGTCGCACTCTATAATTTATATAGACCAACACACACACACACACACACACACCGATACGTAACTTCATAGCGAGCGTGTCTTTTACCTGGCTTCCACAATTTAGCCGGGATTTTACACATTACCTCTGCCTGCCTGCATATCATGTAAATGGACCCGTGTGCGATTCCTTCCGCATACAGTTTACTAGTCTATCTATCTGTCTGTCTGACTCTCTCTCTCTCTCTGTGTGTGTGTGTGTGTGTGTGTGTGTATGTGTGTGTGTGTGCGTTATTCTATCCATATGCAGACAGTCAAATAGCGAAATATCTATGAGTGCATCCATTATCCTTAATACACTTATGCGCACTAATGTGCTCCACATTAATGTGGGAGAGCTGCTTCAAAATTTCGCTTCAATTTTCTATTTTCTTTTCATACTCGCTCACAAAACAACAAAGCGGCATATTAGCTGCATTAATATACTGGTATATATTTTTATATCGAATGTAGTCTATCGATATTTTGCTGTTATCGAACTGTGAGCGAGCATTATGTAGTCAGTAATAACAGCAGCACACTTGCCTTATTTGGACTCTCCTTTTTACTCTCATTCACTGGAGCATTCGGCTTTTGGCAGAACAATAAGAAACAGCCGAGAGGCCAATGGCTCGATCTGCTTTGTAGCTGGGCAACCCGTTGGATTTCCGTTTCCATTTTTGCATACCAACTGGCATTCGTTGTGGCTTCCAGCTGTGGGCGTGGCTAAGCCCCACTGCTACTGCAGAGCCCGACCGAAGGTCTTGGCAATTCTTTTGCGATATCCTAGCTGGACTGGGCACTACCTGGGTTTCGAGCAGTTCTCTCACTGCCTCGATTGGCTATAAAATTTCTTGGAATGCGCTACGGGGCAACGGAACGTGCCGGTTTCAGCTAGAACTGGCCAGTAAATCGATTTGCCAAAAGCTCTCTGTTCAAATGCAAATGTTTGGCAAACTGTTGAAGTTAGCTGCTCGGCCAGTACCTAAGCAAAGCTGTTTTGGCACAGCTATAGAACAAATCGGTTTGAGTTGAGGTGTTTTGTTGTGGAGAAGCTCTCAGGAATCATTTCATGAATTTTTTCATGAATCATTTCATGAATTGCTAAACCGTTTTAACTATCTGTTTGACAAGCCGTTTGACATGCGCTGCATTTGGTATATGAAAGCTATTTGATGAAGTGTATCACAAGGTTGACAAACAGTTTGACAAGCTGTTTAATGAACTATTGGGGCAAATCGTTTGAGATACTTGCCTGATTGATAGACAGCCAGCCTGCTTGCTACATTTTTTCCTGCTGCTGCTGATAAACTGTCTGACAAACTCTTTGACAAGCCTTGAGCTATAGTTAGTAAGCTTGTTAGTTTGTCACATCAGTTGAAAAGCTATTTTGACAAGCATTTTTGCTTAAATTGCTGAGAAGTTAGAAGTAAAACGCTTGACAAGCAGTTTAACAAACCGAACTTTATGTATAGTTTGAACAGTCTTTAAGTGCAACTGTCACATATCCGCTTGATCAGCAGTTTAACTAGCAGTTTGACTATCAGTTTGATAACAGCGATTGCCAATTGCTCTAATTGGTGACATAACAGGCAAGCCGTCTAACAAAGAGTTTGACAAGCAGTTTGACGGGGCATTTGAAAAACTGATTGACAGTCAATTTGACACGGCAGTTGACAAACTGATTGACAACAGTTCTCATATATCTGGCAACCGTTTATCAAATCTTTTTCCACTAACAAAACATTTTTTAGATTTAAAAAAAAAACTTGATTACATTTTCGGTTTATCGAATAACAATTAAACTAACGGTAAAACTGCGTGCTGGCTTTTTGACAAAAGTTATGCAAATGCTCGAAATTGATATTTTTTCGAATGAAATGACAGAGCGAGGGGGAGAGTGAGAGAGAGTTGACATAGAGCGAAGCCCCTAACTGAGCGCTGTAATTGCTTTTATGCCAATACAGTTTTTATATTTTATTTGCTTCATTTTTGCATTCATTCTATCTAAAAATTTGTTGGCCAAATAGTTTTGTGATCAAATTTGTTGTCGACTTTGCAGCCAACTGGCGATGACTGACTGCAAATACGAAAATGCTTTAAACTGCATTTAAGCAGTGAAACAGGCGAGTAAATAAACCAACAGCAAAAAATAAAAAAATAAAATAAAGTAAAATAAAATAAATAACATGAATTGAAAAAAGAAACCAAGTAAAATGTGTGAGAGGGGGCGTGGCAGGGGTGGCAGTGGGCGACCTTTGTTGCAACAAAATTATATGCAGGCGCAAATATTTTAAATGTTAACAATAAAACATGCGCACAGTAAATAAATGCAGCTCACAATGCCAGCACACGAGTGTGTGTCAAAGAGTGTGCGTGTATGTGTGTCTGTGTGTGTGGTGTAAACAGCGCTGCATGCAAACACAAACACAAACACAAACACAGGCAAACAAACAGCGTGCAGGGCCTAAAAGTATGCAACGCTTTTTGCTTCGCTTGCTTTCCCTTGTCGCGCCCCTAACCCATGCCACGCCCCATCGCAGCGCAGTGCAGCCCCAGCACTGGCGCCGCATTCGCATTCAAACAGCGACCGCTTAAAACACTTTACTATCGCATTTTGGAATTGTTCAAATATCTTTTTGCCCACCTGCCCCAGCGCTTCTACTGCTGCTGCAGCTTTTTTTTTTTTTTTTTTTATGTATGCCACGCCCACAGCTGTGGCACAGGCCTTGCTACAAAACGATTAAAATTCTTAAATATTTGCGCCAAACTAAAAGAAAAGCAGAAAAAAAAATATTTAAAAATACATTTAAGATGCGCCTAGACAATAGCTGATCGACATGTAAATACCCTATAAGTGGCGTGAAAAAAACTTTAACATGTCAAGCTCTAACTCTAGTTCAAGCTCTTCACAATGAAAAGATTATTGGGAGCTCTATCTATTTTGAACTATCTACTAGTGATGTAAATTTGAATGAAAACATCGATGTCCATCGATGTCCATCTATGTGTTCAAAATCAAACATCGATGTTGGGTTGATACATCGGATTGAAAATTCGATGACCGATGTTTTAAAACATTTCCGTTTGACAATAAAACGAATATTTCATGTTTTCTAAACTGCAAAATTTTGTTTGCAATTTTGTATAAGTTGGGATAGGTACTTTTCATACCTTCCCAAGCACATAAAGCGTCGCTTTCGAATGCGGTTAACTGCATTCGAAGATAAGCAGTTATTTCTAAATTCATGTCCACATTCGGATTATGACGTTGAGCAAGCTCATAATGGTGGTCCCAAAAAGATATGGAGCTCACGGTAGTCTGTGGTATGACTTCATTGGTTCATTATTAGGATTTAATTTTCATAAGTGCGTTGGCACATGCCGAAGGATCACTAAAATTTCAAAGTTTGCTGTTCGCTGATTTCAATCTGGCAACGTGATGTTATTATGGAATTAAACCATTGATGTTTTGCAAAATATCGATGCATTGCTCAACATCGGTATCAGCGAAAACATCGAAAAACATCGAAAAACATCACATCATCTTGAGACACCTCATCTTTTGCCCATTTTATCAAATTACAGGGTATGCAGAGAATAGCAATAACAAAACCAAGCGGAAAGAGGCCGAGATATATGTATAGGCAAAAGATATATATTAAAGCCGGTCAGTGTTTTTTATAGATACTTGTCTACACACACTCACACACATGCACATGCGAGAGTATGTGTATAAAAAATATAGGATATAGTTTATATGAAACTGCAGTTGGTCAACAACAACAGATCGCGCTAAGCCGCAGTTGCTCTCTCTCACACTCTCACTCACTCTCTCGCTCTCTGTATGTGTGTGTGTGTTTCATTGTTGTCGTGTCAGCACACACACACACACACAAACACATGAGAGCGCTTGTACAGCTGTGTTAATATTGACACCAAATAAAAGGGACTTGTTTGTAGGCTTTTGGGCAACTATTTAAATAAGGATCTGGTTACGTTTGCCTACAACAAAATGGCCAACAAATTGGCAAATAAACAACAGCAAAAAAATTAAATAAAAAGTGATATATATAAATAAATGACAAAAATTGATTGGCTAAATGATATCATATATGATACAAAAGCTAAAGAGTTAACATAAAAACAATGATCTATGGGAATTTCTCTAATGTCATATAAAGATATGCGATATAGCATGTGTTACATAGCTCTTATATTATTATTATTAGTATTATTATTATATGAATGTCATCAGAGTTAATAAAATATGTTCAAAATTTTGCTTCCGTTTTTAATGGACTCATGGATATGGATATGGATATGTATTTTAGCTTTTTTTTATTTAATTCAATTCATGTGAAATTAAACTGTATTGGAAAAAATTCGTAATATCCGGTTGAATGAAGTTATGGCGCATAGAGAAACATTTGGGCTAAACGAAGTTTTTCTTTCCAAGTTCTGATTATTTAATATCCGACTGTCTTTCCTTCCTCCTGTCTCTCTTTTCCCCCTCTCTCTCTCTCTCTCTTGTTGTCTTGCTTTCTATTTCCCATCTAGTAATAACTTTAAGACAACATTTTCTTTCCATTTCCTTTGCTCGATAACACACTATTCATTCAGAAATTTGATAATAATTTACATTCATCTAGGCAAGATTACAAGAAACTCGATTTGCAGCTCAAAAATTGATGCAAATATGAGAAATTGAAACAGTAATTTTTGATGTGGTAGAAGTCAATTGTAAAATGTTGGTGGGCTATGCACGACTGAGTCAGACTCTATTTTAGTAGTTTATATGATATACAGGCATACATGGCTGAACTGAAGTATATACAGATATCTAATGATCATTTCTGACTGCATATAAATGTCTTTCACTCAAACTTTGAGAAAAAACCCGCCTCCGTTCTTCAATGAGTTCGTTCGCGATCAGACAGAAACAGTGTATGCGCAGAAAATGTAAAGTAAGCTTTTATAGAGAGCAGAAATTGGAAAATTCCAATTAATCTTACAAGCAGTGACTCGCCAATGTCAAGCCAATATATCTCCTTCTGTTCTGCTGCATAGAGTTCATCGATTAACTCACAAGCTAATATGCCCCATACCGTGCATTGTCGAACAGTGTATAACTGGGCAACTGTACGTCAATCACCAACAAAATGCGCCCGTTGCAATGGCAAAAATGTTGCCAAAGGCTGCATGCAATAAAAAAGAAGCGCAATGCAACTGCAAGTTTTAACACATTCAACAAACACACACACACACACACGCACACACATGCATACAATGGGCTGTGACAAACCATAAACACACACATTCCCACACACACACACACACGTGTGTGCCTTGATTATTGAAAAAACAGAAACCACAAATGTTGTGGTAGGAGGCGACAGGCATTGCATGCCAGAACAATGGTCATTTGAGCTCGATTTGTTTCGAAAAACGTTATGTAAATACACACACACACACACACACAGAGAGAGAGAGAGAGAGAGAGAGAGAGAAATGCAAATCTACAAATCTAGCAACCAACAACAACAACAATGAGAACAACAAAAAAGAGCATACTCTATACAAATATTTTACAGTATGTTTTGTTGGTCAAATGATGGTAAACAACAGCAACAACATTCATCTGTCTATCTACAGCAGATGTGCGAAACGCTGTCTCTCTCTCTGTGTGTGTGTGTGTGTGCGGTTGATTGTGCGGGCGTGTATGTGTTTGTGTGTGTGTTATTTTTTTTTTAAGTTGTAGTTACAAAATATGCACAAGTCTGGCAGAGTTATTTATATTGTATGTCGCACAAAAGCACAAATAAATATACTAGAAAGTTAAGCAGTGCGTTAACAGATACCCTGGAATTTTTAAAAAATTTAGCAATGTGCGTTAGTTATGCCACAGTTAAGCTAGAGTTCATATTGAGCTAAGCTGACTGTGCCTTGAGGTGAATTGGGCTTTAAGAAACTTTTGAAGATATGCAAAGTATATTGTGCATATATAATGCTAAGCTCTATGAGACTGCATTAGTGTTGTCAGTAGAGTTTCATCTAGTTTCTAATGCATTAGACTTAATTAGGCAATGTATACAGATTAGAGCTGCTAAGCTATGGATGGTAAGTACACTCAATAGTTCTTAGCAGTTGTATTATGATAATACTACATAATAATTATGATAATACTATTATCGATGCTTTGGTGCTTATGGAAAAATTTCTGTTATTAAAAAAATTTGAATTATAAAAAAAAAAATCCCAAAAAATATTTAAATTTGTAATCAAAAAAATAAATAATAATAAAAATAAAAAAATCGGTTGTTACAAAAATTAATAAATAAACGCACACACACAGAAAAGTTTATAAACTAAAATATTTTATTATATTATTTTTGCTTAATTGATTAAAGAAAATTAAATGTTCTTGTCAACTAAATAGACAAACATTTAATTTAATTTTAAGTTATTTAAACTTTTAAGTTAATTTTTATTTTGTGTTTAGATCTACATAAATATACAAACATTGAATACAAATTTTTTTTGTTTAATTTTTTTTTTTACAAATATGTAAAAAAACTCTTTTTTTCATAGATATTTAATTCGGCTAAAGTGTTGCATTCTGTAGAACTTAAAATATGAGCTCAGCCTCATCAAGAAAAATGTAAGAAAATCAATATAATTTATTTAATTTTTAAAATTAAGCAATTATATTATTATTTCCAGTTAAGTAAGAGATTTCAACAATAAAACAATTAGAAAATTGATCTCATATCATCTTCCAGTATGAATCGGTTTAATATACTTTCAAGAGTTGACTTAAATATTCACAAAGTCAGATGATATATAAAAGTCCAACGGTCTATCGCAAAAACGATCCATTGTTGCTATTGATGGTGCCTGCTTCAGCTCCAGTATAAATCTTACTTTTCATATTAAAATATGCAAATACAATGCTGTTCAAGCACTTCTAAGTCTCAAGTGCAGCTTCAAGTTAAATAACGTATGCTTATGAGGATTAACTCTTAAAAATCTTAAGATAATTAAATGAAGAGATCTTGAGTGTTGCCTATAGATCATAAGTAAGTATATCAAATATGCAGGACAGCTTAGTTCAATCATTCAATCTATGAAAACTTTCAATAAATTTCAATGAAAAGCAAAATCAACTCGTATAACCATATCTAATCTATGCACTCTCATATTGGCTCTCTTATTACTTCAAATCTTAGCCCACAGCACTTACGTCCGCTCAATTTACAGGGTATTTCGTACGACAAGTGCAAAGAAACGAGTGCGAAATGAATAATTTGTGTGACAATGCTGCCTGAGCCTGAGCCGCAGTCGTTTCCTGTTTTTCTTTTGCTTTTCGGCTGTGTGTGTGTGGGATGGGAGTCTGCCCCAATGCAAATGGAAAAAAAATATCTTAACATTTGCATCTTTTACATTTCGCATTTGTTGGGGGCGAGTGTGAGAGGGGCGGCGAGCTGGCAGTCAAAGATTTCGCAAGAATGGAACCGGAGCCAGAGTATCCGAACCAGTAACTGAGAACCAGTTAGCTCAGAGCCGGCAACTGGCAGCCAAATATTCAGAGAGTTCGTGAATAAGTGGGCGACTGCTGGAGCTGGGCGTGGCACACACATTAACTTGAAGCTGCGTCTCACGTTTGTCTAATAGTTGAAATCTGCATAGCCGTGTGAGTGCGTTAGATATGCGTGCTGAGTGTGTATCTGTGTGTGTATGTGTATGTCTGTGCGTGTGAGTGTGTGCGTGTCTGGTTTCACGCTATATGCACTGCTAATGATTTGATGTCATCTCCAGAGCAGCTCGTCGAGCTTCTCAAACCACGCGGCCAGAGTTGCCACGTTGTCATGCGAACCCGGGGGTGAGGCGTGAGCTAAATGAGAGCCAAGGAGGACGACTGAAGCATGCCTTGCTAGAGACAACCTCCAGCCAGCATTCTGCCCACTTCAACTGCATCAAATTGAAGTGGCATGGCAAGACAAGACTTAATGCCAAAGTTGCTGAACTTTAATATAATCCATGTTGATGGCAGCGCTGGCAGTGTTGCCAGAGTGTCAAATGCTTACGCATGAGCTGCGACATTTGGAGCTGAGCACGAAATGAGTTATGTGTATGCATATACATACATGTATGTGTATGTGTATATGCCGAAAAAAGTTGCATTCAAATAGTTAATTGGCCTTGACTTTAAGTACGCACTTGCAAGCTGCTTGTGAATTTCAACATTTAGTTTCTTGCAGTAAGACTGTTCCGAAAGCTCTTCAACTCTTAACTAGAGTAAGTTGGATCAAATGGAATTCACAAAGCTTTTGTTAACAAACCCATGATGTTCTCCGGTTAAGCCGATGTTAAAGCGCATGTTAAAGTGCATGCTTTGCTATGTGTAATTTATAGCTCATGCTAAAGCTAATGGTTAGATATGCATGTTATTCAAATTATGTTAACATGTTATTAGGAATATGTAATAGATCGTATTGAGCTGTTAAATTATTAGGGACTATGTTAACGCCAGCTCACACAACAGCGGTTTTTAAAGCTCATGTTAATTCAATGCCATTTTAATGCAGTACCATTTGTTTTTTTCGTCCATTTCATTCCATTGTGAATTGATAAAAATTCATGAATCACCCAACAAATTAATAATAAAGAATTTTCCCCAATGCACCATAAATAATTCATTCCATTTATTTATATATTTTTTTCCATACGTATTTCTCATTTATTTTGCAATTATTTTCAATTTTTTGTTTTGCATTGTCTTTTGTTTATTTCATATTTGCTTTGGATATTGGTTTCGTTAATGCTTGGGGCTGTGTTCATTGATCAGAATTTACAATACAAATACAAACAATATTCTATATACATGGAAAGTAGGCTAAAAAAAAAGAAGAAGACGTAGAAGAAGAGAATTGCACCGATCAATGAAATATTGTTGAAACTTTGTAGTATTTATTTCATATTTTTTTATTTTTTATTTTTGTTTTTTATTTCCATTCATATTTTTATAGTTTTGGTAATTACTTTTTGTATGCGAGTATTTTGACTCTTGAAATGTTTTTTGTCTTTTTTTTTTCTTTCTGTAGCGTAGACATTGAATGCATTACGTTTTTCTGGTATATATATATGTTTGTATGTATGTATGTGTGTGTGTGTGTATGTGTGTGAGAGAGTGTATATATATATATTTATCTTCTTTTTATGGATCTGTCACATGTAGAACTTAGTTAACTTTAACTTAGCTTAAAATCGAGTGTTTTTTTCGTTTTGAATTTTTGCTAAATTGTTGTTGTTATTTATACTTATATATTTAACTTTGATTTGCTATGCGATATCATTTATCTCCAAAAAAAAAAAAATACATTAAACATATATATTTTCATACATATATATATGCCTGTATTGTATATATATTTAGTATATAAATTTTTCTTTTATAAGTTTTGTATTTCTTGAACTCTCTCCCTGCCTCGCTGTGTTTCTCTCTCCCTCTCTCTCTCTCTCTCTCTCTCTCTCTCTTCCATTTCGCTAATACATTTGTGGTACGTATATTAATTCAGAGTCAGGCTGATTTAACAGTTAGATTACTATATTGGGGCTGCGTATAGCCTAGCATATTGCCGAATCATGTCACAAGAGTTTGCATTATTTATTTCGAGTATTTTGCTATCCACATATATACACATATGTATCATGCATATATATATATCAATATATATATTTGTATTTTAATGTAGGTATATAGTGAATATCGAACACCACACATACATTATCCATTGATATACATATATATGTCTTTAATAATTGTTTTTGGGTTGATTTTTTTTTGGTTTCTCTTTCTCAGATGCATTTTTGGCACATTTTTTACGTTTTGCTGTAAATATTTTTACACAATATCAAACATGGAGTTAAGCTGAAACACGCATTAGATAGTTACACATACACACATATACGCACACATATGTATGTATATGTATATTGTTTAGGGAGAGAGCGAATGAATTGGATTTGGTTTATCTAACGAAATAAAGCTGGGAGTTTCATGGCATTTGCTCACGGTTTGATTGTACTGGTTCCATTTGGGTTTAAGTTGAATCAGAACAAGTGAACTAGTTCACATAATAATATTTTGTTGCACGGGTACCATTTCGGTTAGGTTGAACCAGAACTAGTTCACTTAGATGAATTACATTTAATTTAAAATGTTGAGTCAACTGCAATCAACTGATTGTTTATTAGCGGCTTTTACGTGGGGTTCATTTAAACTAGTTCATATGAACCATGAATTTTAGTTCATGCAAATGAAACCAGTTCCAGTTCATGAACAAATGCGAGCAATGCGTTAACCAGATGTTAAGAACACTACAGGTGCGAATATTTACAATATATCGTATTTCATAAATTGTATATAAATTATTATTATTTTTTTTTTATCATAAATATGATTTGAGCTGAAATATTCTGTATATATAATATATCTAGTTGTATATACAGAGACCCCTAACCTACCCATTGTAAAGTTGAACAAAAAAAAAAAAAAAAAATTGCTTATAGACAACTATATATGGGGCCTGATATGGGGCTAAGCTAAATGGGGTTTTAGATTATCCTTTTTGTTTTTTTTTTTTTATCATATTCAAGATTATTTATAGTATGCTTGTGATTGGGATTTTCTTTAGTTTGCTTAACACTTGCAGAGCATTTTGTGGCTAAAAGAGGATAGAAAGTAAATTCTTTTGAAAAAATGCTGAAATACATAAAGATATATAGAGCGTATATCTGTAACTATTATTCTTGGAGGTGCTTCCGCTAGCTTCTACTTCAAATCGGTGTATTAGGATGCTCGATATGCATCCATAATACTATGTTGATCTCTGGTATAGATAGCTCGCTCGATCGATGTAGCTTACGCATTTGATTCTTCGTATCATCGAGCGCTGTTGCTCGTTGATAAACTAATGATAGATATAGGAAATGATATTGAAACCCTTAGATAAATCATTAAATAAATTATTAACAGTGAAGTCTGCGAAATAAATAAGATGTAAATCAAATGATGTAAGGAACCTGTAGGCATATCAGACAACTCTATAGATATGTAGATAAATATTCTATTATATCTCTGTATAAATATCCAACTCTTCTGCCTACAGCTCTGCAAGAATCTGTAAGCTTCGGTGAACCGAACTCTTAACTTTTCTTATATATTTCTTTGTAATACTTGAAGTAGCTAAAGCCTGTCGAACCCAAGGAAAACAGAGAGATTACTATATGAACTTTGACATTTTCTTGTTTCATTTCGTTTTTTTTTTTCGTTTCCACTTATATTAAATATTTAGTTATCTTTCGGTTTTATTTTCTGTAACGAGGTAACATTTAAACGCGTTGTTTTTCAATTTCCATTTAATCTTAACTACTTACGTTTACATCAATTTCATTTCATTCTTTCTTATTTGTTGTTGTTTTCGTATTGAAATATGACCAAAAGCCTTGAGCCCCATAAAAAAAAAAAAAAAAACACACACACACACTCTTCATCATCAACTTTTGTTCATGCTTGTCTGTGTGTGTGTGTGTAGGGGGCGTGGCATATCCAATTTTGGCCATGCGTATGTGTGCAGTCGTCTTTTGTTGTTGCCTGCGCATTCTTATAATTACAATTTAATTAAGCTATAATATGAAACGAGCTTTGCAGCTGCCATCGTCGACGCCGTTCGCCTCAGCCATTGTCCTTGTTGTCGCCGTTGTTGCTGCAACTCGAGTCGAATCATTGTCATGCCCCGTTGGCCTCGTTGGCGTGTTACCATTTGCCAATGGGCCGCAGACTTTGGCTGTTAATAATACAAATAGTGCCAATAGAAACGGCTTTATTAGCTGCCTCGCCTTGGCCGCTCCGCTGCCCATGGCATCGGCGTCCTGGCTGCGGTCCTTGTAGAGGCGACCGTTCTGATTGCGCGAGCCATCCTCGTGGCGGTTCTCCTTGAGCACCACCTCGTTCTTCTGCAGCATTCGAGACGTGGGACAAAAGCGTTTTGTTTCGTTTCATATTAATTCATATGTGAGTGAGTGCGAGTGTGTGTGAGTGAGTGTGTCTGAGTGTGTACAATATCTGCCTCACTTACCGTCACTTCGTTGAGATCCTCTTCGCGCTGCGTCTTCTTGCCAGGACGTTCCATTTCTAAGTTAAAAGAAACAAACCAGCAATATATGTAATAAAATTTAATGAACTGGTTCAAATTAATCAAAATAGTAACCATATAAGCTACAATTTGGAACAGCATTTATTTTATAGTAATGCTGGAAAGAATCTAACTAGTTCCACCTGCAAACCAACAGAACTAGAAACATTTAAATTTTGTTGCTATTTGAACTGAACTAGTTCCACTTAAAGTTTCAGTTTGAAAGTTGTCAAAGAACTGCGTGAGCTTGAAGCCTATTCCACTAAAGAACTAGTTCATTTTAGGTGTATTCATTGCGGCAACAGCTTACCGTATAGTCGTATGGTGCCTTCAGTGTCGCCAATGCTATTCTTCGAAATGCATTTGTAGCCGCCAAAGTCGGTCGACTGCAATCGTCGAATGTGAAGAATCATCTCGATGGCGTACATGTTGTTCTCCTTCTCGGTCAGGGCATACCGATCACCGGCTATAATCATTTCGCCTGTGAACGAGAATCGAGCATAAAAATGGGAATCGAGTGATGTGAAATAATGTGAAGCAGCAACAGCAGCAGCGGAAAGTTCACTTTGATGATGACATTTGCACTGCCAGCGACGACAGCTCGTGCCATGCTGTCACGTTTGCAATATACGTCAAATGCACTTGACAAGAGTCACACACACAGAAAAACAACAAACAAAAAAGGCGAAAAAAAACGACACACACAAAAAATAAAATAGAAGGAAAACAGACGAACCAGCTAAAGGTTCCAGGCTTCAGAACTTTGTGAGGCAACAAGAAAATATTTGAGCATAGAACACGCACCAAATAAAGACAAATTGCGGCATTGAAGGGTTTATAAAGCTTCTGGCTTCTTTCCCCACCTCTCTCTCTCTCTCTCACTCTCTCTCTCTGTCACCCTCGCTCTCTTTTTTTTTCACTGTCTGCCCTCAGTCAAATCCAAATACCAAATGGAAAATGCGCAAAAAATATAAAAGCGCTTGAACTAGTTGAAAAAAATTCGATAGAAGGGAGTACGTTTCATATATACCTTTATTTATTTGCATTTTGTTGGGCGATTTTAATTTGCAAAAAGTAAGTTTAAATTATCGATATATTGATAATTAGGAAACTGCTTTTCAAGCAGAATAGCGTTGATCTATTAAGCGTAAGCATAACGAGAAAGCTAGATCAGCGAGTTGCAGTAAATTATCGATAATATATCGATATATCCTCAACGTTACTCATATGCTTTGCCTATCACATAATTGAATTCGACTTGACATCGATCTAAGATGCAAAATAGTAATGTAAAAAATCATCGATGCATCGAGCATCGATATTTTTATTTACTGATTTTTCCGATGTTTTTCGATGTTTCCGCTGATACCGATGTTGAGCAATGCATCGATATTTTGCAAAACATAAATGGTTTAATTTCATAATAACATCACGTTGCCAGTTTGTGATCAGTGAACAGCAAACTTTGCAATTTTAGTGATCCTTCGGCATGTGCCAACGCACTTATGAAAATTAAATCCTAATAATGAACCAATGAAGTCATACCACAGACTACCTAGAGCTCCATATCTTTTTGGGACCACCACATAATCCGAATGTGGACAAGGATTTAGAAATAACTGCTTATCTTCGAATGCAGTTAACCGCATTCGAAAGCGACCCTTTATGTGTTTGGGAAGGTATGAAAAGTACCTATCCCAACTTATACAAAATTGCAAACAAAATTTTGCAGTTTAAAAAACATGAATTATTCGTTTTATTGTCAAACGGAAATGTTTTAAAACATCGGCCATACATCGATGCATCGAATTTTTTAATTCGATGTGTCAACCCAACATCGATGTTTGATTTTGAACACATAGATGGACATCGACATCGATGTTTTCATTCAAATTTACATCACTAATGCAAAATAACCAAGTTTGCCTGCTCACAGGGTATGCAATGCTTGGCGAGTGCCTTTCAAAAACAAAAACGCAAAAAAAGGAAGGGTAGAAAAAGAAAAGAGAATAAAACGACAGCAGAGCAATAAGGCAGAGCCAAAGGACTTACCGTTCTCGCGCTGCCAGTAATTGATGGCCTTCGGTGATGCCTCCACGTTGCAAATTAATGTGACATCCGTTAGAACCGGGGCGCCAACCAATTGATTTGGCACTTGTACCAGCGGATGGACTGCAAAGAGAAACAGAGAGAGAGAGAGAGAGAGAGAGAGAGATAGAGAGAGAGAAAGAGAGAGTGAGTGTGAATGTGAATGGGTTGGTTGAAACAAGTTGGTCAACATAATCATCAAAGCTGCCAATGGACTCCATCAGCTAAGCAACTAGTTGTCAGTCCCTCGAGCGGCCAATTAAATGGTGAACTAGTTCCAGGCGTGTGCATGGATGCTGTGATTCGCATTCGAAATGCCGTTATTTGTTAATGGCAGCAACGTCAGCTGATACGTTTTTAATTGAAAATGAATTATTTTGCAGTTAGCCCCAAACTTGAACCCAAATATATACACTTTTATTTTTATTTTTTTGTTCCTTTGTCTAAAGGGCTAGACATCGTTTGCGCTGTGTTAGTTGACACAAGCGAGCATATTAGCTGGGCTTAGGTGTAGCAGAGGGGCTGTTATTGTAGCTTTACAGAGGGACAATGTTTCGGAGGGTAATCAAATTGATATATTATTAAGCTAAACTCCATTTGAACTAACATATTGTTAACATTATGTTAAGTTTTCGGCTCATGTAAATAATTTGTGCGCAGTTTACGCTGACTTCACCTAAGCAGACTGCTGTTAATATAGTGTAAGCATTCATTTATGTTAAGCTGATGTTCATAGAGTGTAAGTCTGCTACTACTGTCTAGGCAACATACGGTTAACATTAGGTTGATATATTAAGATCAAGCTGCTTAGCTTACTTTTCTGATGTAAACTTTATAGCATTTAGTTAGCATACGTTTCTCTTATATAAAGTTTTTGTGAGCTCATTTTGACAATCGTGAGTCACTGTTATTATTGAGTAAGGTCAATGTTAGCCATATGGCTTACCTACATTACTTTTTGTTAACATATGTTCACATGCTCATATTATGTTAAGTGTCTGTTAACTTTCGTGTAGTTTACCAAGAGCTTACCTGAATTACTTTGAGCTAACATAATGTTCATATTATGTTAAGTGTCTGTTAACTGTTGAGCAGTTGACATAAAGTCAACATTAAATAACTCTTTAATATGATTATATTAATTATGCCTTCATCTTGCTTGGCACTCAAATACTTAAAGTATTTAAGTAAGAATTTCTGCTTTCAACTACAATTTGTATAGGGTATTTGCACATTCTTTAAACTTTTGCAGTTGTTCTGCGCTCTCGCGCCTCTTCTCCTCTCTGCTCTTTTTTTTCGGTCGTGTCAGTTTGTGGTTTTTGCTTTGCAATTTTTCTTGCTCGTTTTTTATTTATTTTTATTTTTTGTTTTGTTGTTTTTGGCATTGTCTTGGGCTTTGCCGCTGACCATCATTGTTTTTGGCTTTTCAACTTTGGTTTTTTCATTTTTCTTGCTCTTATTTTTGCCAGCTGTCCGCCATGCATGCTCTTCGCTTCGATGGCTGCGCCGTTGCATTGCTTGCGTTCAACCGTTCATTATTGGTCAATTTATTGGATTTGTGCATGCTTCAAGTGTGTGTGTGTGTTGTGTATATGTGTGTGTGTGTGTGTGTGTGTCGGCCATGTAGCATATGTCATGTGTTGTTGGTCCTGACCCGTGTTGTAATCCCTGCGCCATTCTTGCGGCTCGCCCTTCTCAGTTGTTGTCGTCGTTGTTGTTGTTGTTGTTTTCGCATTGCCCATCAACT
This sequence comes from Drosophila antonietae, assembly GCA_030914385.1. Lineage (NCBI taxonomy): Eukaryota > Metazoa > Arthropoda > Insecta > Diptera > Drosophilidae > Drosophila > Drosophila antonietae. Next base: position 77,828 of record JAUESO010000082.1, on the reverse strand, counting down.
TATTGAAAATGTAATTTGTTCTAATAGAGTTTTACAGCTGCTTCGACAGCAGCAGCAGCAACAATAATAAGAACAGCAATAACAATGGCAACAACAGCAGCCGCAACAGCAGCTGAAATTACAAAGCCTTTCACGCGACGTATGCGTAATTTGTTGTTCACTTTTCTCAGCAATAAATTGATTATACGCGGGCTGGGGCAGAGCATGAAGAATGTGAAAAAGTTAAAGTCAATATCGTGCAATGACTGAGCTACAGATTGGGAGATGAAGGAAAGGAAGGAGAGAGAGTGAGTGCGAAAGAGAGAGAGAGAGAGGCAGAGCTAGAGACAGGGACACATGACAAAGAGAGACAAAGAGAGAGTGAGAGGCAGATAGGGAGAGAGAGACACTGAGAGATAGTGAGTCGTGTAAAGCAATAAGGGGGAAAACATACACAAAAATAAATCGGAATAATAAAGTAAGTAAGTAAGTAAGTAAGTAAGAGTATATATAAAATAAGAGTTCTATAAAATAAAGAAGGAAATATCAATAGAGTAATGAGAGAAAAACTAAGAATCAGAGAGTACAAGGAAACGGAGACAGGTTCTCGCAAGAGTGGAAACTGGGATAGAGAACAGGAGAATAAAGACTAGCCTATAGAGAAGTTGAGGTAGAGCCTGCAAGGAATAAAGTTTCCATCATTCTTGTAAATAATCGCAAGGAGAGAGACAGAGAGAGAGAGAGAGAGAGAATGTTGTATAATCTGAATCTATGATCGAACGAGTTACAAAAAAGATTTTTATATGAGCGATTAATATTTTTATTAAAAATACATTGTGGAGGAAAAAATTGAGGCGGCTTCTATAGCAACAAGAGCCTAATTGCCACCGGTAGTGCTAGGTACAGTGGTGCTGTCCACACTGGTGCTAGGTACAGTGGTGCTGTCCACACTGGTGCTTGGTACAGTGGTGCTGTCCACACTGGTGCTAGGTACAGTGCTAGGTACAGTGGTGCTGTCCACACTGGTGCTAGGTACAGTGGTGCTAACACTGCTGCTGGCCTCAGTAGTGGTGGAACGCTTACCATGACCATGACCATGACCGTGACCATGACCATGGCCAGGTCCACCTGGACCACGACCACCTGGACCGCGACCACCTGGTCCGTAAAAGCCACCACGACCGCCTGGGCCACCGAAGCCACCAGGAGCGCCTCGACCACCGCCTGGGCCACCGAAACCACCTGGACCGCCTCGACTACCGCCTGGACCATCTCGACCACCGCCGTGTGCGGCGACAACAGCCACCACAGCGAAAAGTGTAACTAGTATGTAGGTGCGCATGCTGTCTCTCTCGCAGTTAGAAACTGACTTGACTTTAGTCCAGCTCTACATGCACTTTTTATAGCATTTCTTGTAACTGCACTCTACGTCACGCTAAACTGTGTGTCCGTCCGTTCAATTAATTGATAAAAACAAAGTACGTCATCGTCTCGCCTTCCATTCATAGACATCGTCTGACTAGCGTTGAATAGCACAGCTGTTCTATCTATTTGATCAGTAATCTATTGATCTATTTGCTCTAAACAAAAGTATATTTTCCTAAATGTATTGCTGTGTGGATATATAAGATCAGAGTATAAAGAGTCATAATAATATAATTTATACAGAGCGTTCAATAAAATAATGACAATGACAATGACAATAATAATTTACTAATTAGAATGATAATGTTCATAATCATGCTAGTCATGGCGATAATGACAATCGCTTACAGAATATAAAATGCAAAGGGATAGATAAAAATTTCTTCGATTTCTTAGCATGGCTTCTGCTGATTCTGATTAAGTCTCTGAGTAATTCGAGCCTGTCGAGTCGAATGGCTTTAAGGAATACTTGGCAAGCATTCAAGCACAGCATCACACACGTAAACACACATAATCTCATTCTCTTACTACTATTCGTCTCCCTCTCACTCCCTCTGTCTATCTATCTCGTTTACTTTTAACATTCGCTGACAGGCTGTCTGCCTGCCGCCTGTCTTGTTTGTCTGGGGGAAATTTAAAAGCCAAGGATCCACTTAATTTTCTGATTAAAATCAATCAAGCAAAGCGCTGAACCAACTTAAGAAATCAAGCGGTAAATGTGGCCATGGGGGCGTGGCCAAGTGCGGAGGCGGTAGCGGAGGAGGCGTTAGACGTTGTTGCTGTCAGGTTAAGACAAACAAGCAGCAACCGACAGAAGATGAAGACGAAGAGCAGAGCGGCAAAACAACGAGCAGAGACCAGAAGAAATCAGAAAAGACAGCAACAGAAGGAAGAGGAGATGGCCGATGGCAGGAGGCACGATGAGGCAGGAGGCAGGAGGGAGAAGGAAGCAGGCAGAGTTACGCCCATATGGGGTTTTTAAATTGAAATTGAGACGCAGTCGCAAAGCCAAAAAGCAATAAAGGGGAAAAGAAAGCAAAAAAAGCAGACGTGGTGGTGGATGGTGGATGTGGACGAATGACTGATAGACAAACCGAAGCAGAGATGAAAATGAAATGAAATGCGAGAGTCACAAAAATTGAAGCAAAGATAAGAAGGAGAAGATGGAGAAGCAGAAAAGAGAAAAGCGAGGAAAAAAATGGAAATTAATTTTTGCGGCAGGTTAAGCAGGAGCGTGTTGACATCGCGAGAGTGGGGAAGTACGTTTCCCTTAAGGTGCGAACATATTCGTCGTGTCAATATAAATTGCAGATTGAATCTTTTACCTACAATATAAATATACACACACACACCTACAGCCTTGCACATATTTTTAATTTAACGCAACTCTCCCTCTGCAACGTCCCTTTGCAAAAAAATTTCATTAAGTTTAATGCGCTGCAGCAGCCGCTGGCACACCAAACTCCAAAGTGGGGGCTACGCTTTGCTGTGTGTGGGCGTGGCAGTTGCTGCCTGACTACCGCCCCCCGTTCACAATTACCACATCACATGATACCGAAGGATGGTTGCCAGCCAGCCAGCCAGCCAGGCAGTCGAAGCCAAAAGCTGCTCAACTTTTACAACAGAAACGTGACGTCTAGACTCGCTGCGGCGTCCCTTTTTGCCAAACCCTAATCGTCTCCCCTTTTCGGCTCCCATTCGCCGCAGGACACGCAGCTAGCCGCTGTCCTAATGCATTTGCAAAGTTTGCCTCGAGTAGGCGGAAGGCGGAAATCGAAACGGAAACACTTGCAGTTCGCGTTATTGCGTTTACGCTGCCGTGTAGCCCTGGGTCGTGCCGTGCACTACAGTGTAGCGCGGTGTTTAATAGGGCATAGTTTAGTATAGTGTTGTGGAGTGTACTGGAGTGTAGTGGAGGAGTGCAGCAGAGTGTCGCTGGATGTGTGCGAGTGTGAGCTTACATAGCACGCACATCCGCCTAGGTGTGAGACATTATGATTATTATTCGAGTACCGGCCTAAGGGTCATAAATCAAAGCATTTATTGGCGAGTCGAGAGCACGACCAGCAAATGCCCTTTAGATAGTTTATTTTCTTTGCAAATTTGTATAATTATATCTTGCCTAAAGAAGCAGATACATCTAAATTGTATACAAACATATATAAATATAAGTATATATATATTTTCGAATATTTCACCTGCCTTACTGCTTAAAACATTCTATATGCATTGCAGGGTATTTCTGTTAAATGTATTCAGCATTTGTATGGCAATTGTATACTCACAGTGCACCTGTAGCTTCATGCGCTTGCTCACAGTTGGTGGCACTCCGTTGGAGGCGATGCACATATAGGCGCCCATTTCCGATCGCGTGACTTTCGACAGCGTCAGCATTTCGCCCTCCACCAGTATGGCTAAATGCGGTGAAAAAAAGTAGGTTAGCATTATGCCAAGTTTGATATGCTGTCAGTCACAAAGTTTAGCCAAGCAAAACGTTTCGCGCACCTTTGGTCTTTTGATGGACGCCATTGCGTGCGATTATCTCGCGTCCATCTTCACGCCGCCATGTGATCTTCGGCTTGGGATGGCCGCGGGCACGGCAAACGAGCTTCGCAGAGCCACCTTCCGGTACCATCATATCGCCGGAGGTCTCTTCGTTTATTATATCCGGTGGTATGACCACTTCAAGAGTGGCTGTCTAGAAGGGGAAAAAAAGAATTACATTAATACTAATTTTTTTTTTTTTCAATTATATAAATTTATATTTAAACATTTTTCTATTGGTTCAATTTTGTGTTCACGAAATTCAAAAGCCATCTTCATTTAGCAACCGCCATATTGGTGCAGTTGCCATGTCGATGCAACCGCCATCTATGTGCAGCTACCATCTCTGTATTGTGTCGTAATAACAATCATGCCATCCCTCTTACTCTGAGTGTTTAGCATATATTGTGCCAAAATGACTGATAGTCGCACAAAATATTAGCACAGATTTTTGTACCAATCAAAATTGGCAGTATGATACTTTTTATAACAGTTGCTGGACTGCATTATGTGTGATCATAATGGCCCCTCAATAACGGATAAAACTATTAGCACAAAAACGTAGCACAGAATAAGTGGCCAATCAACTTCAGTATGATTGGTTTTATAACACTCACAGATTCATTTGTCTACTACAGTTGTGTGTGTGTGTTTTTTTTACGAAATTATGCTTTGCTTTATGCATCAGTATTTACCTATGTCCAACATATATGCATCGCACTCACACTCATTATCTACTAGTTAGCAGGTAGGCAGCTCATGCTTGCCATGCAGAATCTATTGGCTATTTGTTTTCTATTGCGCACCTCTTCTCGCTCTCACGCCTGCATTGATCGTGCGACGCATTGGTGTGAGAGCATAAACAGCTCTGCATAAATTTGATGCATGTATGTATGTCACTGTCTTTCTTCCTTTGCTTTAACTAAGTTAATATGTCGCAGCCCAAAGAGAGAGCGAATCAGATTACATTATTCACATATTACTTATTAATCAGCAATAACTGCTCTGATTGGATAAATATTGATATACATATTTAAATAGATATTAATTGCAATCTTTATGCAATTTTGCCAGCTTTTACAGTAAATTACTTTAATGTCGTTGCCATTGCTGCTGCTGACAGTTACGTCATAAAAAAATAAAGTCAGCGTCCCCAAAGGCCGCAATGGGAGAATGTAAAAATAAAAAAAAAAAGAAAAAACAAAATGTAAAAAAGAAAATTGCGTTAAAGGCTTAAAAGGCAGTCGGGTTGTCTGTGTCGGGCTTTTTGGCTGCCTGCGTGCAGGCCTGTTTACTTTTTATTTGTCTCATATTTGCATTTCACTCAATTCGCTTGATTTTATTGCGCTGCCGTTGCCGTTGCTGCTGCCGTTGCCGCTGCAGGCGGGTACGCAACGGGAATGAAACGGAACGGAATGAAATTGAAAACGCAAGCGTTTTGCACACGTCGCGCCGCATTTAATGGACGAATGCTGCAAGGGCTGTCAACTCGGTGTCCGCGCGCACACACACACTCACTCATACACTCATACGCACTCACACACTCACACTCATACACTCATACGCACTCACACACTCACACTCATACACTTGCATATTCACATATGAGCACACTCCCTCACACAAAGCAAATGCAGCCTCATTGTTTGTTGTTTATTTTTATCTTTAAAGCATTTCATTGTTTAAATATTGCATTTAAATGCCGGCAAGTGTCCTTGCTAACCACTTGCCCACACACACTAGCACACGCACACACACAGACTAGTGCAGCCCCAAAGTAATCTCATTTCGTTTGGATTTCATTTCAGTTTTGTGCTTAAACCAAAGTATATGGAATGTATTTGTTAGGAATATTAACTTGATCAAAATGAAAATCTGAGATAAGTTTGATTCATTTTAGCTTTAAATGTTGCTAGCTTTATTTAAAGTAAAATGGTTTAGTTAATTGAACTCCACAATTGGCCAATAGCCGTCTCTAAATTCTGTAGAATCGTTACCCAAGTACAGAGTATCGACTAGTCGATACTTTCGTACATTTATTGAATTTAGCACAGTTTAGTTGATTAGCTCTTAATGCTCTTAGCCAACTGCATTCGCAATGTTGTATGGCGTTAATGTGTAACTGAATTTTTGGAAAATGAACAGAAACTCTCACTAATTTCGCAAAGTGTAGCAAAGCTGTTTTGGCCATGGCTAAATTGTGAGTGGCAATCGTGTGCATTCGGCCAATTGCACAAGCATCAAACACATTTATTTAGCAGCAATTCTTTTGTTTTTGTTTATCTTGTCTCTGTTTTCTCTCTCTCTCTCTCTTTTAGTTGAGTTGGCAGCTTGGATCAACAATTCAGCAACGATTGCAATTATCGGAATGGAATGCAAAATCGATTTGCCAACGCGTGAAATTGAAAATGTTACAAATATACCATTTTGGCAGTGTGATTTGTTAAGCTGTAAGAGGAACTCTAACGTTTAATTGATAAACGTTTTTTACAGCTTTTATTTTTGTATCGCAGCTGTTATCGATAACAGAAAAATGAACCATCATGCTGAGCAGGTATATATACTAGATAAGATGGAATATACAAGAGTCAACGAAGCCATTACTTTACGCTCATCTACATATTCCTATTTATTCCCCCACTGCTTACAGTTGCGCGACATGATTGTTATCGATAACAGTAATTGTAGAAGATTCAGCATATTGAATAAATATTAAATTTAAATCTTGTCCGCTTTTTTTTTTTTTTAATAAACTGACATTCATGTTTTCAATCTCCTTGCTCACACGACATACCCGATTAATTATCGATAACAGCCAATGCACTAAAAAGTGATTTACATAAGCAATGAGCAGAACACTAAGCTTATTCGACTTTTTTTCATAACAGACTTGATATTGAAATGTACTTTTTAGTACCCGTACCGTAATATTAATAGTTATCGATAACGATAATGGTTAGCATATTGATTATCTATCGCATACTTACTTGCATTTTCATGGGATCTGTGTTGACCTGGCACATGTACTTGCCAGCATCCTCCATCTTAACGCCTCGTATGTTCAGTGTCCAGGTATTGTAATCGTTGTGGGTCACCGATAATCGATCATTGTTGGTGATCACATGTTCGTGTATTGCCAGAATCGCTTTGGCGTCGGCCTTGATCCAAGCGACCTGAGCCATAGACGGGGCAAAACCGTTGCACATGTTGTGATGTTCCATAGTCAATGTTCCAGTGTTTCATTTTCAGTGTTTCAATTGAAAGTTTTTGTTTTGATTGTTGTGATTATCAAATGTTGTCCATCATTCATTAACATTAGTGAAATTATTGCCATTATTATTATTATTATCATTATCATTATAATTTTCATTGTCATTGTCATTATTTATCATAAAGTTAATGCCAAGCAATGCCATTGTTCATTGTTGGTCAATGGCAATTATCATTATTATTATCATAATCATTATAATTTTCATTGTCATTGCCATTGTCATTGTCATTGTCATTATTTATCATATAGTTAATGCCAAGCAATGCCATTGTGCAAGTCGTTCATTGTTCATTGTTCATTGTTCATTGTTGGTCAATGGCAGCACCATCAATGCCACATTCACCAATTCCCGTTGGTTTCCCCATTTTTTTCAATTTGCACCCCGGATAGTTTGTTGAAATCGATTTGCGGATATATTAGAATTTAGTTGAAAGTTTCGTTTCGTTTGCGGTGAAGCCAGTTGGCGTTTTGTTATGGATCGCGGGCGGTTGTATGTGGACATGGGCCCGGGGGGGAGGGGGCAGTTTTTTGTTGTTTTTTATTTTTTATTTTTTTTTGTCAACGATACAAAAGTTGTCGTTTGTTGGTGTCGATGTCGTTGGCGTTGACAATGGAGGAGCCCAGTTTGCAGTTTCCAGTTTTCAGTTTTCAGTTGCCAAATGACGGAGCCAAGCCGAAAAAGCCAGTTGCAGGCGCCAGGCGTCGTTTTGGTGTTGTCGTCAGATGTCAGCGCAATTTGACGCCATTTTCATTGTTGTTGTTGTTGTTGTTGGTCGTTGGCGCAAGTTTTTGCAAGTTGTTTGGTTTTTGGCCAAGGATATGAAATCGGGGTGTACGGATATTTCAGGAGCAATTAGTTGGAATTGGGTTTTGCGGTTGGCCATTGCGTTAGATTGTTGTAAGTGTGAGTGTGTGTGTGTGTTGTGAAGAAGAAGAGATAACATTTAGCAATTAGTTAACATTTGTGGCTGCTTAAGCTGAGTCTTTTCATTTATAATATCAAATATTTTGATAGTTTGAAACGAACGGAACTGAAGAAAATACATCGAAAAATATATATACATATATATATAAATATGTATAAAAATACATATGTATATATACACGTAAATATGAGTTGGATAGGGATGGCGGGAAATGTGGGCGGGTGCAGGTGCAGTTATCTAGCGACTAAAGCATGCATTACACAACAAACAGACACACAGATGGCATAAAAAAATAAGAAAAACATATAAATATATATATATATATATATATATATATATATATATATATATATATATATATATATATATATATATATATATATATATATATATGAAAGGAGAATGTGCGACAGTAAAGCTGCCCTATAGCTGTAAAAAGTTGATCAAGAAATGCAATTTAGAAATATGTATTAGGGAATCTACATACCAAGTTTTGCGGAATCCATGTGGCTAAAGAATCTCCCTGGAAAATTGGTTGTTATCGATATATATATACAGAATTTATACACAAAAGTCTAATAATTTTGTAAGCTCTGCGCCAAGCTAGACGATATTTGTAATATCAAAAAATATATTTATAAATTTCATGGAAGTGTAAAGCAATATTCAATATGAGCATTGCTTCTTGAGTTAGAAATATAACAAATAAATTTCCAAAGTGAAAAATTTAATGCTCTTAATCCTAGTAACCTAGTACCTAGTACCTAGTAAAATCCAATTGGCATCTACCGTAAGTTTCGTATGTTTAAGATAATGAACAAACATATGCTCGCAACTGCAGCGTATACCTTGTCAACAGCATTTGTAATGGGTATGCAATACGAATATTAAAAAGTGTTGCCTACCTTAGCGGGCGGCGCAGCTTAACAGTCACTGGCAGTTTTCATTAACGTAATGCCCAATAACAGCAACTGGCTCTGTTTACTCCACGCACACACACACACACACACACACACAAACGCTTTACTAAACGACAGCAAGAGTGGGAGGGAGAGAAGTAGTGTGTGTGTGCGCTCCTCTGCCTCTTTCGCTTTCGCTCTGCCTCTTACTCTCTCGCTCCGTCTGTCTAGGTGAGTTAAGCTAAAAGCTTTAAGCTAATGCTGCTGTTGCAGCAGGCAGACAAACGGTTTCTAGCCTCTGCCGGCGTCGCTGCTCGAGCTTAGCAACAAATATCACAAAGTCAAATGCAAACACAGCGAGCAAAAGAGAGATAGCAAATTAAACGCTTCGCTTCAATTTCTGTTATAATTAAAGTTTTTGTTTTGCTTTCTTTGCGCGTGCGAGTGTGATTTCTTTTATTTTTTGTTCGTGCAGCCATTTAGGTACAGTGGTTGCGAGCTGTTGAAAACTAGCTAAATCTAATAACAGTTGTAATTGGAATATTTTCTAAATTTTAGTTGATTTTTTAGCAGAAACTGACAAATTCTATTAATTATTTGCAATATTTTCCTAGTGACGTATGTTTTTTCTTTTTAGTTTGAACGGATTCTAATAGAAATGTAAACGACACAAACAAGAATAACCCAATGTTCACACTTTTAAAGATCCAAAAATTGTATTCAACATGGAATGTGGATTCAGCTGCTGGTAATATAGGCTTCGGCGAGGATGAGAGCCGGCGCAGAGGCAAACAAAGTGAATGCAAATGCAGCTGGGTCTACAGCCAGCTGGCACGCCCCCATTACCGCGCCGTTCCGTTTGAGCCGTGTCAATAGTAGCGCCGAAAAATGCTATAAACCAATAAATAGCGATTCAGAGCAGAACCGAACCGAACCTGACAGAGAGCCTGGTCTCCGGCCGGCTACGGCCCGGGACTTTGCCGGACTGTCACTTTATTTATTTACTCAATAAAGCAAATTTATTGAGTAATACAAAGGGGTGGAAGGGGAGGGGGGGGGGGGGTGTGAGAGAGGGGCGCATGAGGGTAACATTTCGATATACCACTTCTGATAGTGAATGTCGTCAAAAAAGAAAATAAAAGAACAAAAAACAAAACTATCGAAACAAAGAAATTGTTAATAAAAAGTGGAATTGTGCTCTGTGTAAATGCAAATACAGCAAGCAAATATCATAAAGTGAGGATACAGTAGCACTAAATACAGCACTACGCCGCTAAAAGGACTACACAACTACAAGTACACATGCAGCAAAAAAAAAAGAAGAAGAATGTATATACATGTATTTATTTACAATACGTATACTCTACAACTATATATGTACATATATAGACTTTCTACATACTATAGATATATTGATATTTATATATTGAATATGGTGCAAAGTTTGTTTCGGTTTTAACTCGGTGCGTTTCAATTCATTTTTATCAAAACTTTTTCTCTTGATGAACAAAAAACAAAAAAGTTAAAAAAAAACGTGTGAATCGAGATTATATAAGATAAAGGTAAAAAAAAAACCATTGAAAACAAATGAAAGTCGCGAGCGAAAACAATGCGACGATTATGTTTCGATTCCTTTGTTCAGCTCGATAGGCGAGAGCTCTCGATAAACTCATTGTTGTTGTTGAACAACCTTTTGCCAGAGCGCAACATTAATCTTAAAAGCATAATACTTATATATATCGTTATATATCTTTATATATATACATATATCTTTAATAATAAGTACTGTTGCCTATAGCGCTCCGCTTTGTATGCCGTTAACGAGGTCTGCTCAAAACGTAACGCGAATGCAGGCTACGTGCGACTCTTCTTCTTTTTGTTGTTATCATGTTGCTGCTCATGTGTCTCACTTATGTTTACCCACAAGTATATCGAATGCTAAGTTTGAACAGTTCCTTGTCTTGGAGACGACTTGGCTTGTCTTCCATAAATACCAGACTATGGATGCTCCCGACTCGACCTGATTCACTGTGCTTTTCTACTTTTCTTTAAAAGTTTATGAAAGTATGACGATGAACGAGATAAAAAACCTATTGATATGGAAACTAAATAAAATGACAAAATAATTTTAATTGTTTTTTATGTGCTTCGAGTATTACTTTGGAGAGCTTCAAATTTATTTCAAAATGTTGTTCAAAAATCACTAAATTTTCCATACTCTATGAACAAACCTTGCTTATAGTATGTATATATAAAATATATATCTTTTTTTCTATTTTCACCTGACTGCCAACTCCTTTTGGTTCAGCAAATGCACGATAAAAAATCTTGAAGATCTAATTCAGCTTCTTATAAAGCTATTTTTGGCTTTCTTAAAGATTTTCTTCTTATATATTCTATCAAATTGGCTTAAAAACTTTATCTTTATATTGTGCGACTTGATAAATAACAAACATTTATATTTTTACTCAAGGACAGAGAAAAATGGTTCATTAGATCACATTTATCTCATAAAATCTGTAAAAACCCTTATCTGTCAAATTGATCATTTATCAATCCAATTCAATTTTAGCTTTTTTCTCATTTGCTTGATTGATGATTTTTTGTTTGTGGCAAATGGTGCCAATTCATTTGTAGAATTAATTAAAAGCTACATTTATACAGAGTTCAGCTAAAAGCTGTAAAAAAAGCTAAATACACAAAATCAAGCTAGAAGCTGCCAAGCCAAGCCTACATGAAATCTAGCTATATTCAATATATCACTAAGCTCTAATAATGAATGAATCTAGCTATAAATTCTAAAACAAGCTTAACATGTATGTTCAATGTATTGTATTTACCTGTAAAATTAAAATAAAAAAAAAATTTTGTAAATATATTGAATCTAGCTGTAAAGCCAATCTATAAGACTGTGAGAGCTTCATAGCAAAGCTCGCTGATTTCTATTGACTAATTCTCAGCGTTTTTCACTCTTGACAAAAAAGAAGCTCAGAGCGAGATCGAGAGAAACTCTCTTTGATTGATAAAATTTTTTGGAAAATTTTCTTCCTTTGTCAGTATTACAGCAAAAAGAGTTTGGCATAATTGAAGATGGGGAAATTGATACAATGTTAATTGAAGTTTTTCTAGCAATTACACTTAAAATAAACTTGTTTCTGGCACTTGCTATTGGCCTAGGGCATTCGATATTCGTTGCAATTCACGCTGTTTATTATTTCAGTTGGCTCGAAATTTGTTGCAATTCTTTTTTGTTCATTGTTGCTACAAGCGAATGCAATTTATTTTATTATGTTGACAATATTTTATTTATTGTTTAAATAAAATGAAATTGAGTATCGATCTACCTCACTCTTTCACTCTCGCTCTCGTTCGCACTCTGTCTAATTGTTGTGCTGTTCCTGTTTGATTGAAGCATCATAGGATTTATCTGAAATTGTATTTTTATTTATGATGCCATTTCGTTGATTAACACTCTTTGACGGGGCGCTGCACAATGAAAAAAAAAAAATATGTATATACACGCAATGTATATACCCAAACACCCACAGAGTAGCATTCAGTCATACTCGCCTGTTTGCAATGTGCAAACAAAATGCATTTCATTGTGCGAAAGGCATAAAAAATGAATAAAAAAAGTATATATATATAGAAAAAATTAAACAAACAATAGAAAAAAAGATAGATATGTAGAATAGTTATTTACATTTAAGAGCGATTTTTTTATTAAATCCCAACAACATTTGATGTGAGCCACGGCAATAGCCATCTATCGAGATTTGACTTACTTTCAGTTGGGCAAACGCTTGCAGCTAATTCGTGTTAACTTTTTGATCGATTTTAGTATTAGTAAATTTGATTAGAATAAATAAATTAAAGGAATCAGCATAGCATGGAGCTAGAGCTAGAGCTAGAAAAGGGCCTTCAACAAATTTCTATAATTATACCCTGAACACAAATGGGAAATTCGGGTTGATGCTTTTGTGAAATTATATGTAACAGGCAGAAGGAGGCTTGCCATATGCCATAAATTATATATATTCTTCATCAGGGTGACGAGCTGAGTTGTTGTAGCCATGCCCGCCTGTCTATCCGCCAATCTGTCTCTCCGTTCGTGCGTCCGTCTGTTTCTCCGTCCGAAATTTCGTAAGCCACAAAAGCTAGAGACTTGTATTTTTAAATGCATACTCGTTTATACCATAAGCAGCACAAGTTTCGATATTTTCGATAACTCATCATATTTGTGTTTATCGATAATAATCGAGGCAAGCCTCTACAACATTCGGAATAGCGAGTTTTACATATTTGACTGTTTATGAAAGCATAAAGAAGAAGAACGCTAGTTCTTTGCAGGGTTCAGGGGATCTCCTAGTAAAGTACAATAATGAGTATGCCTTAAAGATTTTAAGAACTTTGGTTACTTCCCAATCAGGTTGCATATGGTTTTCCAAACTCTAGCTACTATTTGATTTCAATAAGCTCCATAATTCTATTCAAACCGAATTGATATACAAGATATTTTGCTTGACTATTCCAATATTATAATATTGATTTCAATTATTCAAAACATACATATATATATATATATATATATATATATATATATATATATATATATATATATATATATATTTTCTTTTAAAGTAAACTTATTTTCCTTGCATTTAAGCTCCTACTTTGTAAAAGATGTAAATAGATTTATAAATAGTCAGCTAAGATGTAAGGCTTTTGCTTTACAATTTCATGCAAACAGCCCCCGCTTTCAGATTTCAGGCTTCATTGCATTCCAACTTACATAAGTTGGCCAAAACGCTGCCGATTTAGCATTTTAATTACATCGCTTTTCTTCTAGCCGAGTCGTCAGGGACTTAACTACTATTGACTACCGATAGACTCTGGGCTGGCGGCAGCAGTTGTATCGGAATTTCTTAAATCACTCGATGCTGCCTCCTACTGCTACATTGGCTTGCAGATGCTGTGTGGCTGTGTGTGGCTGGCATATTTGTTGCTAAGCCTCCTGTTGGAGCAATGATTGCATAACTGGCTTAAACGATTACGTGTTTTCAATATTTAGTTACGAGACCTTTTAATTGCGGCTGAATTGTTCCTTTGGTTTATGTTATATTTGCTCTTGTTATTTTATTTAAATTACTATAAATTTTTTTATTTTTATTTATTTTTTTTTTACTGGCTGCATTTGTTTTCAGTGTGCTTTACTGGCCTTTGCTCTATGAAATATACAGAGTTATATATATACATTTCCAATATATGTATGTATGTATTCCATCTCTGTCTTTCATTCATTTTACCAACTCTGGCTCTCGTCGCATGGCATAAATTAAATGTGGGCGCCAATAATAATACGATGTGATAAAAACAATATAAAGAATTGCATATACATACCAATTAATATGTAAATACAATTTACTTAATTTTTTTAAAAGTATATTTTACATAGCTTAACCAATTGGTTTTATTGTATTTAATTTCAGTATATATTTATATATAAATATATATTTATATATTTATTTTTATACTCGTTCACAATAAAGAAAGTAAAGAAAAAAATCTTGTAAAATCTTTTAACTACATTGAAGTATTCCAAAAAGATTTCTATAACTTCATTAACTTGGAATTTTGGTATTTTTGTTAGATTAGTATATCTAGTATGTTGATTGAATTATTTAGAGCTATACCTATGATGTGCCAACAATATCTTCTTTTGCATTCTTCGAGCTTTAATCGGCAATTTCAAGTTTGCCAATTGAATTTTATATTGCAATGAATGTTGGTATATATAATATCTTTTTGGTATTTTAGTATATACCAGATACTGAATGAATCCTTCCATGGCTATGCATGGCGAGCAAACTATATCTACCACAATTTTAGATCTAATCTTCAGTTATTTCTCTATATTACATCTAGACTTTTCCCCCACACCAATTTTTCTATTACGAACGAGTATTGTGCAGTCGACTATGCCCGACAGCCAGCAGTCTGACGCGCTTTATTATGATAAGTTTTTGCAGTATTTATTCAATTCTTGTTTTTGTCTCAGTTTTGGTTTTTGAGGTGCATTTGGTGCTTGGAATATGCAAAGTGCTATTATTGTTATTATTATTATTATTATATAGTAAGTATATGATATAATATATTTACTTAGACTATATATATATATATATTTAGATTCATATATAGTAGGTAGGTGCTCGTTAAAACTTGATATATATATAATAATTGTGATTGTTGTGCAGTTTCTTTATTCTTTAGACTGATTCCAAAAGAGAGAGAGAGAGAGAGAAAACTGAAAAGAGTTTTTGTGCACTTTCAACTGTGAAACTTTGGTGCGAATCGTAAACGGAAAATACGTACTGGGCAAATTAAACGATAAACGATAAACGATTTGTTATTGCATTGTTTAGAAATCAAAATACGCTTTGGATATTAAAACCGATACATACCTTGGCTGGAACTGACGCACCGTCACCACTCACCCGATGACCGCCCAAATTGTTGACAACACACGTGAATGTCGCGTCCCGGCCCTGGGCGATGGTCACGTTCTCCAGCGGTATGACAAAGTCCGGCTCGAAGGCGCCCACTGAGGAGATTTTGTTTGAAACGGAATTATCTTCATTTCAATGAAGAGAAAAACATTGATTGAACAATTAACGTATTTATATATGTGGCTGTGTGTGTTTGTGTGTATGATTCTGTGTGTGTGTGTATGACTCTGTGTGTGTGTGTAGGTTGCGTAGAAAGTTAGAGAAAAAGATTTAAAGAACGATCAACATCAAGCAAGCGCTATATCGATATCCATTCTCTTGGATTTTGTAATCGATGGTGCGCATAAGCAAAGCTAACATTCTCTTTGGTTTATCGATGATTACTGTTAATGCAAACGATAGCTGACTCATGGATAATATACCAAATTTTGGAAAACTAAGAAAAATCGATCAACATATATAATCGTAAATGTACACGAAGGTGAAAGTAAACAGTCGATAACTTGCTTAGTAACAAGTATCGATAAAAATTATAATGAATAAAGGATAGGAATGACTAATCCGTTTAATGATAAATTATAACAAATAGCTATCGATTATTTGATGATTAATTAGAATCGATTTTTATCAACGTCGATAGTCGATAAATAGAAACTAAGTTAAAAACATCAAAGTTTGATTTACTTGGCAAGCAATAAAGTGTGATTTCTCAGCTATCGATCGTTTGCTCCACGATAATTATCGATAAATCATTAGTAAACAAGCGAGATATTTATCCGCAACGCTTTGATACATGCTCCATTCTACTTACCAATGCAATTGCAAATCAATAACAGCAGCAACAGCTGCAATCGTCCGCCTCCATTGGCCACGCCCACGCCTACGCCCACATCGGCAAATTGAAAATGCGCCAGCTTCTGTCTAAATATAGATTGATTGGTCTGCCTTCGGCTAATGGTCTCTAATTGTCGCTGTTGCTGTCGCTGTGGTTGGCTTTGGGGCTGTTGTTGTTGTTGCTGTCGCTGATGTTGTTGTTGTTGCTGTTGTTGTTGTTGCTCCTTCCAACTGAGGCTCTGGAAGTTGAAGTTCTCGCTATGATTCAGTTTGCTTCGATTGCGAATGCTGTTGGCGCTTTGGTCGCCGTTATGTGGGGCCACCATTATCATCATCATAAGCCTGATGTACTAGTTCCCATTAGCATTGCTTCACTGTAACAGTGACAGTCGCTGCGCTCGTTCGCTGTGAATTGGTTAAGTGAAAAATTGAGTTATGCTAATGCAGGCAGAGTTAGCAGTCGATGCTTAACATTTCCTATGCCTAGCTGCAGCTCTACTATAAAGAGAGGCTTACAGAGGTTCTCAGAGACTTGCATCATGGTTAAGCGAATTCTAAAATTACAAAAACTCTTTCGCTTCCTTTGACACTGTATCGGTTTGAGAGTAAGTCAAAGAGTCAGCGGAGTGAGTGTGAACAAAGCGAGTGGAAACTCTTGGCTTGCATTGCATTTGCGTTACAATTGAATGGACAACGTTGGCAAAGCTGTTTCAGTTCACTCTAACTGACTTATATGCAGACTATTGATGATGAGTGATGCGATGACAGTTCGAAACTGGCTTTAAGTTGATTTTATTGAATGGCTTCACAACACATATGAATGCAGCTAGAGCAGAGTCTGGTCATGCCAAATGGAATTGAAAAGCTTGCTGATAACATCCTGTCAAGATAGTCAAGGTGGAAATGAGAAACTGGCAAGCTTTAAACTTCCTCTTGAATTTGTAATTAATTAATTGAATTTGTAATTAAATGAGCTGAAGCTGAAATGTGCCTCAGAAAGAGTTAAAAGGCTGCAGCAGCAACTTTTGCTTACCATAATAATATAATATAGTATTACACTAGAAGCTAGTATGTTAAGGAATCTATATTAAGTTTCTTTATCACTTTGTTTAAGAATTGATTGAAATAATTATAAATTCACATGCCTAATAGCACTAAACATATGTATGGTTAAAAGCTTTCAGTGTTGTGTAAACTAAAAAAAAAACTATGGAATAGTAAACGAAATGAACTCGATAGTGAGTATTCATCTTTTGCAGCGATAGTGCTATCGAAAGCTCTCCATCTCGAAGTCGCATTTACCTATTTTTTTTCTTTGGCAAACATGAGAGATTTTTAATATTTTTATTATAAAATTAAAATGGCTGATGAAGAGAAATACTTCAAGCTATACAATAAATGCAATATGCACAGGGTGCTACGTCAACAGGGTGCTTCACAGTGTTTTCTCAAGCGGCAGATATGAGCAGCAGAGAACATTTCCCACCAGGCATCAGCAGTTGATTACTGAAAGGATGTAATGTTCGTATTTCTGGTCAAATGAATTGCACTTCAATGAGATCTTCGACTGGAGCGAATGACAGCTGACAAGAACCTGGTAAATATTGTGAATGTGTTACGTTACTAAAGATGTGCTTGAATATGATAATAGAAAGCATACCAAACGAACTACAGAGATAATTTTGAATATACATTATTTAGTATTCAGTTTATTCCAAGTAATTATTTTAGGTTAGCTACAAAAGCGAGCAAACTTAGAATGCTTGAGCCCAGCAGCTAAATAAGCGCAATTAAGGAAATGTTCAGAAATTGCTGGAGCGCAATTGTTGAGCGCATTTGCCACTGCTTGTTGCACAATTTCCCATGCAGCTGTCAAAATTTACAGAGTGAGAGGCAAATAAATATTGCATATTGTGGCAAAGCCATGAACAAACGCAAAGTATCGTATATCGTGTAGATGCTTTATCTATTGACAAAGCGTTGTAAGTAGCAGTTGTGTCAGTCTGCTGCTGCTGCTGCTGCTGCTGCTGCTGCTGTGTGTGTGCTTTGCTGCATTTGCCTCGCCTTTGTTTGGCGACGACAACAATTTTTATTGGCATACAAAATGCGAACGCGCATTCATCTTGCCCCTACACACTTCAATGGCTGAACAGTCCGAGTCTGGCTGCAGTCCGCGCACGTGCCGCTATTTACATTTGCACGTAATAAATTCACATGAACAAGGGCAAGGCAGACGAGACGCATATAACGATTCGAAACAGGAAATAATGCTAAAGGAAGTGCATTTGCCAGCAGAGAAGTTCTAGCCATTTCTAGCCAACGACTGCCAATGGCAGCGACGTGTTGCATGTCCACTTCAAGCATATATACATATGTATTTACAATTACAAATTTACATTTGACAGAATTTAATGAGCTTAGCAGCTGAGCTTAAGAGCGAGAACCCTATATCAACAGCAGATCGAAGCTTGTGCCACATTAGGCAATGTCTCTCTCTCCCTCTCACTTGCATTAGCACTCCCACATACACTCTCTCTTTCTCTCTCTCTCTCTGTGACATGACACACACGCGTGCTAGCCATTTTATTAGATACGTGTCCTATCTATCGCAGCCATTCAACAAGCTAAACACAGCCCGCAAGCCAGTCAGCTTGTGGTGGGAAGGAGGTGGTTGGGGTATGCTAGTTGCTGGCTTTGGGGGCGGTGGGCGTGCCTGGTCCACTTTGAGTTTGAGCCGTGATCTGCACTTGTTCGTGTTTGTGTCTGCATTTTTTGTGCTGAGCTCTGTCATAATTGTGGCCTGGTTTGCTTTACTATAACCCATCATCTATGATTTTTTTGGCACAGGCATTAGCATTATGAAACGGATTACGAAATACAGTTGACTCATCTACTTAGCCAAGTGAAGCGTCTAAGGGACGTATGAGAAAAGGGTCAGCGCTGTTTGATTAGTAGTGAGCGGCCTATGGCTGGCCAATGGGCAAGGGATATGCAATGCAACAAAAATATTGTAAACATATTTCATTGCTCTTGGTCTATTGTCTATGAACCAAAACTGCACTAAACTGACCCAATTTTGGTATGACGCCATTCAGTGTATGCAATGTTATGCTGATAACATTTCTTCAAGCTAAGCTTATTCCTCTTAATTACAGACCTCTCGAATCGAACAATATCGAATGACGTATCAAATCAACTGATTCAATTCTTATAATTTGTATTTAAGTGGAATTTTATTAAAATTTTGACACAATTTCCAATAAAGTGGAATACTTCAACAGCTAAAGGTTATCGATAAATCGAATATCGATAGTTTAAAGTCTTTCGGTAGGAATATTGATCTTGTTTGCTCAACGCATTCATATAGGGAAAGTGACGGCAATAAATAAAATATAATATAATAATAATATAAAATAATTTATCGATACGCTCCAACAATCGTTTAATATAGCTAGCTTAACTTCCATAAGTTGAACTTAATATTTTTTTAGAATTTAATTTAATTTTATATTTATTTATTTTTGAATTAGCAAGTGTAGAAAACCCTTACTAATGTATGGAAGTAGCTTAACAACTCGTATAGAATAAATTATTTTGAGCCAAACCCCACGATGTAAAATGAAGATTTAAAATGAACTTAATATGCATCTCAAGACTTCAGAGTTGTGGCAATTCGATTGCGAGAGGTGAAGAGAGTGAGATAGAGAGTGAAAGGGAAAGAGAGTTTGAGATAGAGAGAGAGAGAGAGAGAGAGAGGGAGTGATAACAAAGCGAGTTCTATTTAATTGAGAAGGAAATAAATTAAATTGAGCGTTAAGGGTTCCTGGGCTGTGCAGACAGACATGCAGCAGGCATTCATTATGTTCCGTTCGAGTTGCATGGCAACAACAATTGCAACCATTGCAACAATTGCAACAAATTGCTTCCAGCGCGTTGTAATCAAAATATTTGAATATATATATATAAATATATGTATATGTATTTTTGTGCTGACTGTTTGTGGATTAAATTAGCATTTGCATATTTCCCAATTTGACGTCATAATAAAATGTCAGCCCAAGCTGAGTAAATCGCAAAATTAAAGTTTTATTATTCGTCCCCAGCAATCACAGCAAATTTTCATTCATTCTCTACTTTTTTTTTTTATTATTATTGTCAATTAGGTTTCATTGGTCAACAGCCTTTGCCATTGCCTTTGCCTTATTTGATTTTGGTTAGTTGGAAATATTATGAAGGTTAATTGCCTGCATTCCATAGTTGTTGGGAGTGCTCGACTCGCAGATACTCTACTCTATTCTACTCTACTTTTTGGAAAACACTTTTTAACACCTTTCACACCTATGCAGCATCCAACAATTTCGCTATTTTTCCTTAAATTTGTAGCACAGTGTAAAGTTGATTTTATTTTTAATTTTCTCCTTTTTTTTTTTTTGTCTTCAACTTAAAGTAACAAAGTTGACCAAAGCAGCATAGGAAAATTGTTTGGCACCTTAAGCCATGTATCTAAGCGTGTGTGTGTGTGTGTTTGTTTACTGGTGTGTGTGAGTGTGTGTGTTTATTGTTGCTGACATTTAAAATTACACACTTGGGAATGCGGGAGAAGTTTTGCTTGAAAGTAAACTAAATTAAACAAAGAGACAGAGCCTGAGCGAGGGCCACGCACAGACTGAACTGGTGACAAACATTCAAAGAGAGAGAGAGAGCGAGAGAGAGAGGAAGACAGAGGGAGCGGCTTGGAAGTCGAGTAAATAACAACGAGCCATCGCATGTGGGGAAACGTGCTAAGCCCGGCGGCGTCTCCACCACGCACCACGCTCATAGCACCATCCGCACCCGCACCCGCAGCCGTTCTTTAACTAGCCCCACAATGACTTAAGGGGCTGCTGCCACGCCTTTATTTTATTTCATTCTCTTCGCTTTTTTTTCCGGCAAAGTAAATTTTTTGGTCAGCAAAAGTTAGCAAACGTCTACTAACTGTATTTGTTTAACCTCACCCGCACACACACACACACGAACACACATAGACACATACACATATAGACGCTTATACATATATAAATATAATAGACTAGCTCTACAATCAGCCCCACTTTCACGCCCGCTGTCAGCTTTTGTGTCCATTTTCTGCTGATGCGACAGATTTTGTACACGGAACTCGGGGCTTCGGGTACACCCGGACACAGGGACATGTAGTGAGCAAATGTGTAAATGAGCAGTCATAGCCAGCGGCGCGATAGTCACACTTGCAATCACACAAACACTCACACACACACACAGACACACTAACACAGGCACACCAACACAGACACACTCGTGCATATGCATAAGCTGTTCGCGTGTGTTAGCCTTTGAGCATTTCGCTCGTGGCAAAGAGTAGATAGGGTAGACATCGTATAGATATATATCTATATATATAGAATATCTTAGAGGTTTCTCTCAAAGACTACTCTTCATATGAGGGTATCATATCAACTTATACTAAAAAGTAGACTTCAACTAGAGGATATCATATGAGCTGCTACCAAGGATTAGATAACATTCAGAACATCTAAGCAAAGACTAGAGGTCATATATATCATCATACAGGGTATATAGACATAGAAATTATTCCAACAGAGTCGATATCATATAGGTTAACAGACTAATTCTGAAAAGTAGACTTCGTATAGGATATCATATAAAATCATTTATTAGAATAGACTTCGTTTAGGGTATGTTAGAGACTCATTCCAAAGAGTAGATATTGTATAGGATTTCTAACGATTCATTCCGAAGAGTAGACTTATACAGAGTATAGTAAAAGCCTGTGCCAAGATCTAGATATCATATAGGGTGTCAAATGAGCTTGTTTCATATACCTGGACTTTATATAGGGTATAACATAAGCTCGCAGGAAAGAGTAGACTACATACAGGGTATGATATGAGCATCATATAGGACTTGTTTCACAGACCGGACTTCATATAGGGTATCATATGAGCTTGCAGCAAGTAGTTGACTTCATAAGGGCTATCCCATAAGAGACAAACTATATCTTGGGATTGTGCTCAAGGCTACACTTCATCCAGGGTATCATGTAAGTTGATACACAAATACAAGCCATACGAAAGAGCTTTGCACAATCTGTACAATCGGCTAACCATATATATAGCAACAATTGCTTCTTGCTGTTGGCAAGTGCATTTACGCTTCGACATTTCGTTTATTTTTATTTTTTTTGTCGTCTCTTTTTTTTTTTTTTCGTTTCATTTATGTTTTTTTTTTGTTTTTTTCGTTAGCCTCCAGTCTTTGCCAAGCAACGCCCCCCATTCATATGCCTCCGTCACGCCCTCAAGCCCATGCGCAGCTCTAATTGGAGTGCTTTAGCTGGAGCTTAGTGCCCAGCGGATATTTCTGACGGGTTTTTTTATGCGACTCTTCCACTTTCTCTGTCTCCATGTCTCCGTGTCTCTCTGTCGATTGCTTTGCCATTCCGGTGTAAATGGCGGGCTGAGAGTAAGGTTTAGTCGAGACTTTTCAGTTTGCAGCTTTGGCATCCGTTGATAACTACAATTCCCGCACGGTTCACTCACAATTGTCCACTTGATATTCACAGACTCATTTCAATTGGGTTTCTTCTTCCTCTTCTGTTCCGCTTTGCAGTGATTTTTGTCAATGGAAATTCAATTCCTTCAATTCAAGACGTTTGCGATTCGAAAATGCTTAGAGATGGGGTTTGAAAGGATAGGATGGGTAGGCTATGGATAAGAATATATGAATTGAGATCAGGGTTCAATAGAAGAGCGGGCAGAGGTAAACTAAAAGTAAATTTTCATATGGAATATTTAAAGCTAATTAGTAGAGCTTGGAGACTGAGTGATAAATGATTATAGGAGGGAAATATATTTGAATTGAGCTATGCAAAGTGACAATCAAAGCATCTTCAATCGCCTTTTCATGCCATTCAAAGTTGAGTAAATAGACGAGAAAAAAAGGAATCAATCAAAAGCGAAAATACGATTTGATATCAAAGCTATTTATGAATGTTGAATATTTGAGTTACTGTTGACAATTTGGATTTCAGAGTGTGGGCAATTAATTATTTTGCCTTTTGTTTCTTAATTAACTCATCTCTCATCGTTGAGCGCTTGAGAGGCGATTTAATAGGCTGCATCGATGGCTCAGTCTATTAATGTCCAATTCAGAATAAGCAGGCGTCAAACCATTTATAGTGAAGCCTCTCTCTCTCTCTCTCTCTCTCTATCACCTACTCTGTTTCCCTCTATGTTGCTTTCTCTCTTTCGCTCTTCGTATTCGAGTGACAAATGAAGGCATAACCCGACAGTCAACAACCCAAACCCAAACCCAGTCAAAAGGCCAGCGACCCAATGTGAACCAAGTTCAGCTGTGATGGATAAATAAAGAAGGCAAAGGCAAGAGATTGAATAGAACCAACAGAGCGACAGAGACAGCGAGAGAGTGGAAGCAAGGCAGAGCTTGTAACTTGTAAATGGGCAAATAAAATGGAAATGAATATTATAAAGCAGCCTCCGTTCCACCCGTCTCTGGTTGCTTGCTCTACGGCAGGACTGCCGGCGGACTGTGGGACCGGATGAGAAGGAGGAGGAGTGGAAGGAGTGGAAGGAGGAGGACTCGGTTAGCTGTAAAGTGAAAAGCTGACAAGTAGCTTACGTAAATAATGTCAACGGAACAATAAAAATAATAAACGAATTAGCTGCTTATGCGGGTGTAAAGAGATACCCATGACGACCCCTTCCCCAGGCGAGCGGACAGCTCGTCTGGTTGGGGACTCTCAGCAAAGCAGAGCCGGAAAAACCCATCTACGTTGGCAATGAAAGCGAAAGCTAACAGAAAAAAAAAGAATAAGCGCAGTAGTGAAGTGAACGGAGCGGAGCGGACACGACAAACATTCAAATCGACTTTTCAGTTGCTTTTGTCATTGAAGTTCAACCTTTCCCCCTAAACCCCATTCTCTTCTTCTTCTCCTTCTCCTTCTCCTTCTTTTATTTTTTACCTTGCCTGCTGCCTGCGCTTATCCCAATGTGACGTCAAAAATGTACACTGCCAGAAATGGGGGCTGTCGAAAGAGATGTTTGCATATATATGCATATTTTTATGTGAGTTGATTAAATGTCACTTGAAGTTGTCTGATTTATTGTTATGGATAAGCGCAGGAAAAGAGCTTTAGTAGGAAGAAACTTTAAAGAAGTTAATGCACATATATTGTATTTAGATGATATCGTTTAAAAAGTGATTCGATAATAATTTGAAAATAATCTGTCTCTACTTTCCGGCGTTCCCTTTAATATATAATAGTAAGTCTTATATAGCACACAGACTATATATAGAAGAGAGTCTTGTGTATATCCAGATTTGTTTCTGTTCGTATAGATAGGATGCCATCAAAGACCTCTTATGCCACTTCTCGCATCTAGCTTTCAAAGCAACTGTTGTATATAGTAATTGGCGTGAAAATAGTTCAAAATATGATATTCCTCAAAATGATCTTTAATTTTCAATTCAAGATTGATGAAGTGTTAAGAGAGGATAAATATGAGAAAAGATAGTTTCGGTGATCTATATATATATATATATATGTATAGGTACATAAGTATGGCTGACTATAGCAATAGAAATACTACTTAAATCATATATAACAATAATCATATAATAATTGCATTTATTTCTTGCTCACTTTGCAATGCCAACAAGCTCACTTGCAATCAAGAAAGGAACGTATCTAAAGCTTTATATATATATATTCTTTCGCAGTGGGTTTGTATTTTTTCGTAGTGTTTGGTGGAGTTAGTGCTGGGAGTGCACTCTCTGACTGTGGTCCATTTGTCGCTGTCGTTTTGGCTGAGTGCCTGGCTATGTCCTGGGGCAGGATGCTGGACCCGGCGACCCGGCGACGTTAAGATGTTTATGGCTTGTCAAGGATTATTGTTATCACCAGCTAGCCAGGTATGCAAACAGCGCCGTTATGAGCTGCCCTCACTCTAACTATCTCACTCGCGCTCTCTCTCTCTCTCTCTCTCTCTCTCTCTCGCTAACTCTCTCTCTATGTGGCGTGTCGCCTCGTTTTGTGCTGCTGCTGCAGCTTGAGCCTGTCATGTAATTGTCGTGTAACTGTGCGGCGAACAGTTTTGGTTTTTTGGGGTTTTCTTTTATTTTTTTCTGCTTTTTTGGTTTTCAGTTTTCGTAGTTTTAGTGACGTTTGCTCTTTTGGGTGTTTCGGGTTTTTCGGTTTCCGGTTTTCTGGTCTCTTTGTTGTTGTTCTAATCTGCAGTCCGGGTTTGCAAAAAATGTAAAAATATTAATAGCGACAGAGGACAATATTTTCGTTTCTGTTTTGTTGTTTCTTTTTTTTCCTTCTTCTCACCAGCTGCTTTATATCTCATCTATATATGGCGCTGTCCGTCTGAAACGGAATTCGTGAACAGCGAATTCTGGCAGGCTCTTAAGTTTTATGTGTCTGATACCCATTAAAAGTGTGAGTAAGAGCTAAGTTGGGATTAATCTTCGTAAAGACGAGCAAAGGAATTTATATAGGCTCTAGATATTGCAACTGTTTAGCTGACTTATTGATGAAATTCCTCCATCTAAAATCGATAATTATCGAAATTTGGCAGAGATTTCAAATAGCTTTCGACTATCAAGCATATCTGGTTAGCAAATATTGTGATTACTAGTACATACTACAAATATTTGCCTACTTAGTTGATTTCTGATTGGGAAACCCCAAGGCCGATAAGTATCGCTTATGCTTAAAGCGTAATTATTATTGTTAAAGGCATGGGCTATACTCTTTCTGCTTAGCTTTGTTTTTACAGGGCATCTGCTAGTCGTTCCTTTGGCCTTGGCAACTGCTTGCTTTCACACAAATAGCAAAAGCTGCAAAGTCATGAACTGTGACAAAAGGATTACCTGGGAGTTACTACTGTCTGCTAGGCAGCGCGACTTGTAACTCGCCACGCCACCACGCCTTCGTTCTGCCCTCCTTTACGCCCACTGTCCAATGCTTTCACATTTCGTGCTCTGTCTCCCTCTCTCTCTCTCTCCCCACATTGCTGACATTGCAGTTTATAGGCTAAATAAGATTAATTTAGAGATTAAGCTGGAATCCTGTCATAGTCAGTGCACAACTTACCTGACAGTCGTCCCATACACACTTGCTCTCTCTCTCTCTCTCTCTCTCTCTCTCACACATGCTCCCACACTCCTTGTGTCTTTGGCTTCATCTGTCCGGCTCGCTTTGTTTGATTGACTAACATAATGCGTGTGTCTATTAAATGCGTTTTCCCATATATTTGTTCATATGTATATACATGTATTTGCGTCACATCAGTTTTAGTCATTCGCCCCATATATTTTCCCGTGTCCTTTCGATTTGAACAACGTGCAAATTTATTTGATTAACAACAAATATCAAATAGGAAATTAACTGTCGTCTGGACATGGACATGGACTGAGAACCCAATCGCACAAGCTGCTGCCACTGCATCAAGCGGATGTTGCACAGTTGTCCGTCAACTGTCTGATCAAACACTGAGCCTGAGAGAGAGGGAGAGAGAGAGAGCGGGAGAGAGATACCTGTTATTTCAAACTCGCACCTGTTCGCGCGTCTCTCATGCCTCGCATTGTGGTTGGCGAAGCGATTGTCCACATTGGAAATGTGCAGCTGAAAGTTGTCAACGTTTTAAATGTCACATTCATTTGCTGTCAGTTATAGCCGTGCCGCAGCATCAATAGGAACTTCACATATGATGAGCTTATTTCTGGCGCTCATCGTAAATTTACAAATTTCGGCACTTTTCCATTGCTCGCATTCGATTCACATTTGGTTTTATCACACATTTCAATGTAATTGAAGAATCGTTCGATTAAAGTGAACTCATACTGCAGCTGAACCACTAGTGAACTAGTTCACAGGTGACAAATTAAAGGCAATTGTTCTAAGTTGATCACATAATTAAACTATTTGTGAACTAGTTCACAAGTGACAAGCTGCAGTCCATTAGTCCAGTAGTAGTCTAGTCTAGCATTCACAAGTTGCAAATGCTAAATATTTGGATTCATTGTGAAATCCATAGCAATTGGTTCACAGTGCTGAGCCACTTGTGAACCAGTTCACAAATGACAAACGAACATATATACTACTGATATATTCTAGTATATAAAAGTTCACAATATCATACGAATTCGTTTGGAAATTCAGTCAATTTATTGAACCATTTCTGAATTAGTTCACAATTGATATAGTAATTTGAAAATTTAAGACTTGAGCTGAACGTCTAATGAACCAGTTCAAATGCATGCGCTGCCTGCTATTTAATTATTAATTTTTATGAATATGAATATTCCCTTCAAGCTCATTTAGTTAACTAAATTGAAAACTGCTTCAAATGAGCTAAACTCTTGCTTTGAGCTGAACTCTTGCCTTGAGCTGAATATGATGCATATGTATTTCATTTACGCATAGCTTTAAGGTCGTCAAGCCGAAGTATTGAAGCCTCCACTGAGATTCCAATGTCCGAAGGCACGAAGCCAATATTTTGGAACGAGCTGGTAGGAACTGGATATGAATTGGCTGGGGATGGTGAGGGGAGTGGTTGCTGGAGGATTACAAATGGCACAATTGCATTTGGCCAATGAATACCTAACTTGGCCACAGTTCGTCTGACATTTGATGCTTCCTCTTCGACTGTGACGCGTCGTCTTCTAGCCTTTTTCTAGCCGTTGTTATGGACTTGGCCAACAATTTGTATGCAATTGTTGTTGCATGTGCAGCAGGTGCCAAGTGGCAAGTGCCAAGTGGCAAGTGGCAAGTGGCAAGTGCCATAGTGAGCTGCTCAAAGGACACGCACAGGCTACAAGTATATGCAAAGCACACACACATACAAACTCAGAGTTTGTCTGGTTTGACCAAGCAGTCCCACAAATGGGGTAGCTTGTTGTGTGAGTGTGTATTGAAATCAGCTATGTACCGAGCAAGAGTGGACTGCAAATGACTAAGTGTCGAGTGGATCACACTGCGTATACACAATGCTATATAGATATAGAGAAGCTGAATATAACTAATTTGATGTGCATGGCAGGCATATAGTCTGAAGCGGGTATATTCGTTTTGCAACGATGGGAGAGCTAGAAGAGAGAGAGCTAGAAACTTGTAATTAGAATAAACTTAATAGCAATGCCAGCTGAAAATATATAATCTGTATACTCCATTCATTCAGCCAAAACTCTGTCAAAAATTATCGATAATAATCGATAACACATTTATGCATAACTAAAATTGTACTATATACATATGTATATGCATGTCTGGTTGCTTTACATCTATAGGGCATCTGCCATTCTATCTTTCTCTGTCTCTCTTTCTCTCTCTTTCCCTCCCTTTCTCTCATCTGACTAGCTACGCTCACAATTGTGTGTTTTGTAGATTTGCATTCATATAAGAAATGCAACAAATTGTTGCATAGCATGCAAAAGACAAAAACATGACAGGCAGAGGCGTCGTTAAAAGGGGGTACACGTAGCCGTGACGGGCGGAAGTGGCAGAGGGAGAGAGAGAGAGTGGGAGTCCAAGGCAGGCTTCGCGTGCTGTGCCATGAGTCAATGTCGCTGAAGCACATCCTTTTGCATGTTTGCCTGACAAATGCATGCGTGTGTGTGTGGGTGTGTGTGTGCGCGTGTTCTTTTCTAGCAAAGGGAACAAATATCATGAGAGAGAGAAAGAGAGAGAGAGAGGAAGAGAGGAGAGCCTGCGAAGTCAGGCGTACCCCTTGAGCGCAGCTTCAATCATTGCGTGGCATTTGTCGCCTGGCAAAATCCCAAAATGAAAGCAACACTTTTATGCCGAAACACAAACACTCACACACACACACACACACACACTAGCACACAGCACACGCATACATTGGCTCTGGCGTGTGTGCATATTTTAGGCGTTTTTGGCAGTTGAAAAGGGTTGACAAATTTTTAAATTAATGATAAAACGAAACCGAACGCGCAAAAGAATTTCAATGTGGCGCACAGCCGCCGTCCCCAGCACCCCACAGCTCCTCTACCCCTATCCCATGAAGCACGAGCATTGGCCCTGGCCCCATCTGCTCAACCACTCAGTGGCCCCTTAAAGCCTCGATTTTTTGTTGTTTTGTTTTCATATTTGAAGCGCATTTTCATCATGCAGCTGATCTGGCTCCTCTTTGCCGTCGAGATATGCGTTTTAATTAAATTTCATGGCCAGCTGCTGCAGCTACAACAACAACAACAACTAACAAATTGTTGCATGTTTGGCTTTATTATCAAAGCTCAAAATCCATCCAACTGAACTTTGACTCAATTCGATTTGTGTTGCAATTGAATCAGCAAATGCTCTAATGCATTTTTCAACATTTACCAACTCTCAGGGGGCTACATGATGCAGCTCACGCTGGAATTAGTTGAACCTTAAAGGTTTTAGCACAGAGTTTCTAGTTTGCTAAGCAATTTGTAATTTTCAAATTTTAAGTTTTGTTTCAATATGTTGAGCATATTATTGAATTTAATTATATTTAATAAAATGTTTAAATGTATTAAAAGTTTTGAAAATATATGTAAAATTATTATAAAGAGGGTTTGATTGAGTTTTCTAAAGCAAAAAGTCTTTTGTCTATGTATTTGTATATATGCGAGAGTTGTCTTTGCTGGGCACATCAAGAGCGTACGTGAGAGTGCATGTGCATATGAATGTAAAGAATCATCTCAGAGTTATCTGCTCACTTACTGAATCTTATTGTGCGAGCGTCCATCGTAACGCTCCCTAAACGATGTTCGGGAAAAGAGTAAAACACGATTAGTTCTATGCAACCGAAAATAAAAACGAAATGAACGAGATCGAGAGCGAGAGCGAATGAGTATAATTCTTTTCAGTTAATCTCGTGAGCAGAGTGTGGAAGGCTTAAAAGCTTAACACTCACTTAACACTCAGTTAGGAGCTATGTATGATGTTTACATATTTCTGGTCTGTTCAAGAATTACATAGTCAGAATGTTGAGTGTCTGCCATGCAGAAGAAAAACAAAGTTTCAACAGAATTGGAGAAAACGCGAGACATGTCTATCACACCTAAAGGAAATTACTTTCAAAGGCACAACAAAGATATTCGTGCATACAAATTAAAAAATTTTTGAAGCAACACAGAATTAATTTTAATTCTTAAACAGAATTTCTAAAACTATATATTATTGTTCTTATTATTTATTTATTTTATTTTAATCACAAAAAAAACTTTGCCAACATTTTTATCTTCAGGCAAAGTTTTCTTTTTCTGTCACTCTGCAATGCCCTTCTTCAATAAATATTTGATGTAAGGTAAGCAAAGCTTTTCAGCTGCATCAAATTTCATTATTTTATTTACCCATCTTTTTATAGATATCTCGGCTATTACTTGTATATTTAATATATTTGTTAGTACTCGGTTTATGTACAATTTTATGGCACATTGAAGGCTTTTTGATGTTGAGCCTTTGATTTATGCGCATTGCATATACCCTGTAAATGCATAAAGTATGAATGGAGTTGGTGAAGCTATTGAGGTTGGAAAATAGAAGAGTTGACATAGGTATATATCGGACTAAATCTAACTTAATCAAGTTGTTGTGAATGTCTGTTATGGGAGCTGTCTTCTTTCGTCTCAACAGTCTGCAGAATTCTTCTCTCTCTCTATCTCACTCTCTTCTGTACTCTATTTGTATATTGGTCATGTGAGCTCTTCTCTCTATCTTTCTCTCTCCCTGTCTCTCTTTCTCTCGCACACTCTTCTCTATTATTTAGAGAATTCGAATATGCTTTAAAAGCATATTTCCCTTCCCTTCTCTCTATTGAATCAAAATGTTTGCTATGTTAACTCCTCTCTCTCTCTTCTTTCTCTTCTTCTGTCTTCTCTACAATCACCCATCTATCCACACTCACTCCAAAAGATACCCAATCAAGAGGTATTTACTAGTCAACTAACTGGGATCGCCTAGCGCCATTTGTTTGCGTAAAGCAAATATATGTACACAGGCTTGGTGCTGACATGTCAGTTTTGATTAGCTCACATGTCGTGTGCGAGGCATTTGAGCTGCTCGAATTGCGGCTGGTGCATGTCTAGTTGCAATAAGCCCAAGTTGAGCCAGATCATTTACACAACATTTGCATTGGGCATAAGAGTGTTTGTTTTTTTTTTTTACGTGAATTTTGCGGCATCTCTCTTGCAGCACGCACGGAGCAAACTACTTGGGGCTGGCGCAAGCCGAAAGCGAAAGCGAAAGCTGTTTGGATTCTTGCATTTTGATTAGGCACTCAAATATATGTATAAACAATAAAAAAACAAGCTGACAACAACTTAATGTGCTACACACAACATGCCACATGCCGCATGCAAGTGTTGCCAGCTGAGACAGCAACAACAACAACAATAATAATAAGAAACAAGAACAAGGGCAAACTCAACTCAGGCAACATTTGAACAATCATTCGCCAGATTTGCCAGAGCCAAAGTTTTGACATTTTTTTTTATACCCTGAATCCAATGAAAATGGGAATTCAGGGTATCATGGGTTTGTGAAAGTGTATGTAACAGGCAGAAGCAGACTTCGCAGACTCCATAAAGTATATACATATATGTTCTTGATCAGCAGTCCGTCCGTCCGTCCGTATGAGCATCGAGATTGCGGAAACTATAAAAGCTAGAGAGCTCTTATGTTAGTTACGCAGTACGAGTTTATTTTGTTTTTTCGATAACTCATCCCATTTCCAAATTATCGATACAAAATCTAAAATTCGTTTTTGTTACATTTTTTGAGCATAACTTCTTCAACGTTTGAGCTAGAGACTTCACATTTGTATATTTAGATATATATTAGAGATACGCAGATTTTGTAATATTAAGATTTTGAAAAAAATGTATAAAGCGGTTAGCTGAGCACATGTCTATGAGGTCGTAAAGAAGAAGAGTATTAGATTTTTTTTTGCAGGGTTCAGGGTGTCTCGTAGTCGAGCCGTCTCGTACTTCTTAGTTGTTTATTTTTGCAATTTTATTCAACTACAAATTTGCCATCAATTTTGTGAGCCTTAAATGAATTGAGAACTTGATTTGAGTCGAAATTTATTTGTTGAGACAGTGTGAAGAGCAAGTTTAGTTAAGATGAATTTCGTTGACAAACTAAATGAAAATCAATTTATGAAGAATTTTAATTTGAGTAACAAACTTGAAGAGTGCTAAAAATTCAATATACATGAATGAATATTGCAACATCTTTTATATTAATAATATGTTAAATTCTATTCGTGGAGTTGTTATACATATATTTATAGTATATCTTAGGCACAGCATTGCTTCCTCTGCATAATCTTATAAAGGGTGTGCCAAAAATCAATCAAAAAGTAAGTTTGATAGAAAACAAAGTGTAATAATTATTAAATTTGAATAAATTTAAAAATTCACAACAGATTCACCATTTAACTAGAGATATTTAGATAGCATTTATGAGCTTGTAAGTTGGCATTGAATGGGGATAAAGAGCTTCAACAGTTGTCAATTCTATGGCAATTGTGACTTCAAATTAAAGCTCAGAGTCCAGGTGCTGCTCGTGCAATAGCAACAGTTGCAATAGCTTGAAAATGGCTGCCGAGCTGAAGCCATTTACAATTCTTGTGGTCAAGACTGAAATAAAAAAAAAGGCAAGAGCACCAAAGGTAAAGAGAGAGAGAGAGAGAGAGATGAGGAGTGCTAGGTATGCAGTTCTTTACCGCGATTTTGCAATTTGTTAAGGTTGAGGAACATTAAAACCGTAGAACTGGCCAAGCAATTTGTTGGACCATCCGCAACTCGTGTCGAGTTGAGTTGAGTTGAGTTGAGTTCAGTTCCTTCGTGGCTCGCCATCTCTTTTGTGGACTGCTGGCACCTACTCGCTTGCACATTACGCATACGTCGCGTCGCGTGGGGCGCGGAGCTGAAATGCAATTTAAACTGTAAATGCGAATGGCAAAGACGAGCCACCCTTAGCCAGGTGGACGCGCAGGCCAGAGTGCATAGAGTTCGACTCTAAAGAGCAGCGCAGCCACTTGCACCAAAACTAAACTAGAAAATGCATTGAGACTGTGAGTGGAAATGCGGCTTCCCTTTTACTCACACTAAATGTGTGTGTGTGTGTGCACATTTATATAACAGTCCGAGTCTACAGTGTATTAAATCATTTTATTTTTATGTACTGTTTATGTAATACGGCGTCGCTGTATCAAACGCTGCTTCAATTGCTTTTGAGAACTCATACAACTTCCTGGCAACTGAGCTTTACGCTTTGCTGTTGCTCAGCTTTGCTTAAAGTTCACTTCTTTAAGACGCATGAGAATTGACTAAGCTGCCGTCTGCAAATTTTGAACTCTTACAAGAGCAAACGTACAAATGGCTAGCTGAGTAATTGAAATATGCAAGGAGTTACAGGGTATTCAAAGGTTAAGGTTTTCCCACTTAAGCATCATTGAAATAATGTAATTATTCTAATCTCATTCTAGGGTATCTTTTAGTTGATCAACACAAATTACTTTGCAGTTTACATTATATTTGAATATACATATGTCCACTGGCGTTTTATACATATTCTTCAATCCTATTACAGGGTGTGTATCGTTCTATATGCTAAGATTCTATTCACTTTTTAGAGAATTTTCTGATTATACAGTCAAAATGAAAGTTATATAAATGTATGTACAAAGCAACACTTTTTACAGGGTATATTCAAGTCATGCACATTAATTTGCTTCGCTTACTTTGGTTACTTTTTATCAAAGTTTTTAAAAATAAGATTTGGAAGAGTTCAATTTACTAAACTAAGCTTTTTACAGGGTATGTACAAGTCGCGTACATCATTTTGTTACCATTTTTTCACTTTGCTTAACTTAATAAATATATTTACAAAAATAATAAGATTCTGAATAAATATAATCTTTTTACAGGGTATTTTAATGTCTTCAACTTTAGTGTACTTTTTTTTCTGCGAACACTTTTTGGATTTTTTTTTTATGATAATAATAAAAATTAAACTTATTTATGAAAATTATTTTATTACAGGGTATATTCCAGCATGCGCATTATATTAATATGTTTTCCTTAACTTTTCTTTTTTTAAATTTAGAATAAATAAATTATATTTCTCCTATTCATCTTCTTCTACTTTGCCACTCCAGCCAATTACAGGGTATCTTCGTTTAACAGCTCCCTTCAATGGGACAATTATCCTTTAGCTTATCCAAATTTGTTGATCTGTTAATCCTCAAAATTTCAGAGCACAATAGCACCTCAGCTAACGTATTTTGGCGGTGCAGGGTCAAGGGGGTGCCCTGGTTAGGCGCATTCCCTTGCCACATGGCGCGTGTGGATCATCCCCAACAATGCCACAGAGTTCTCTCTGTGTGGCCTTTCGTCGCTGATGCGTTTTTAATTGTGTTTATTTCCGCTTCGCTGTGACACGTCATTTATTAGCTGGCAATGCGTTGCCTCTAACTAGTTGCAGTCCCCAAGACCAACCCCCTCCCCACCCCACCACTGCTGCCTATGCCACGCCCCCGCCGTGGCTTTTGTTGGACCAGGTCATTGTTATGATTTATATGCACATGGCCTGGCATATGCCAGGTGCAGCAGAAAAAGAAGCTGAGCTCACTCGACTGCTGCATACTCGTTTAGATTTCAAATCGAACTGAACTGCATGATATTATAGATATATTTCAAGAATCGTTCTAGGGCAAACTTGATATACAATCTGTGAGATATATATATAGCCAATTTGCCATGCCAATAGCACATATCACATATCATATCAACATATCAGCTTTGTTTCTACTACATGGCCGATATACACCTTTCACTTTTCGAGCGAGCATTCAAATCAGGCCAAAGCAGCTGCCAGGCATCGTAGAGCTCACATTACGCATACGCTGCGTAAGCATGAAATATTGTACATAAATATATAAAAATAATATATATACATATATACAATTTCTTCAAAGTCGTTTGACTTAACTGAAATATAAAGCTAAACGAGATTTAAAGTACTTGAAATGTAAAATGTTTGCTTGAAAAAAATATATATTTATGCTTGAAAATATAAATATATTAAATAATGAATATAAATAAATATATAAATATGTAAATGTATAAATATATAAATATATAGATAAATATTCTGTCGTTTTTATAATTTGTCCCTCACTAAGTCGAAAATCTCAGTAATATGTAAAAATTTCAACTGTTTTCCTTTTTATAAAAACTTCATTAATTCTTAAATATTCCAATAATTTCACTCTCCTCGTTAATTTGTTTTATTTATTTTTGCATGGCAAATAAAAATTTATATAAATTGTAATTCAATTGGAAATCATGAGAAATTCATAATGCACTGCTAAATTTTTTTACTTGTTATGTTTCATTTTAAACTAGCTAGGTTTTGAGACAATTATATAGGTTTTATAGCGCTCGACATGCTGATAAAAATATCTTAATGTTCAAGTCTCTGTCTTCAGCCTTGATGAGCCTATTTTGATGACGTTTCACTCTTGACTCTGTTGAGTCTGCTGTCTCAGTATTTCAGAGACTTGACCGATATAAATCGCTCGACTAGATCAAATCAATTCTATTGATATTCTATTTCAAATGCAGAGCCCCAACTGCAGCCAGTTAGAATAGTGAAAGAAGTTTGCACTAAGTTGAATATTTTATTGATTAAATATGCAAGATTTACAATTCAATTCAATTGAAAGAAATCTAAAAATAAATAACAATCCTTAGCTTACTTCAATTATCTCAGAGCATAGTATAAAATCTATGTTTATATCAATATTATATTGCTCTGCGCTTGGCTGCGCTCGCAGTGCCTGCAGGTCATACAGCTGGCAATATTTCTCAGCAGCTCCTCAGCTCTTGTGCAGCTTCGTTTTCTTCAGATTCGCCTTCTTCTTCGCTTATGTTATGTCACAATCTTAATTAGAGTTTCAAATTCTTTTGTTGCCTCAAATAACCAGCTGCAGCGTCCACACATCCGTACTTTAACTGTTCAGCTGGCGTTGCAGCGCTCCCAATTGTTGTTGTTGTTGTTGTTGTTTTGTGTTGGTGGCCTTTAAGCTGCGTTGCTTGCATTATGAGTTTAACAAAAGGCTTAAACGAACGAGCGGCCCACACAAAATTTATGCTAATTTGTTTTTAATGCTTGTCGGATATACAGCTTAAGGCTGCAATAGCAGAAAGCAGCGGACGGAGGAGGAGTAGGAGGAGGAACAGCGGCAGCAGGAGTTGGCTATTTGCCGAAAAAGCAGCGGAGTAGGAACTGGAACCAGCAACTGGGCTGGACGAGGTGGCCTTTTGACCAAGACCCAGCCACACATATGGAAAACAGCTACAACAACAACAACAACAATATGTGCTGCCCAATTTGGCTAATATTGCAAATGCAATGCATGGCATTGGCCACATTATTTAAGACGCGTTGCAGCATCATTCATCGATTGCAATTTCTAATATGTGCACGGAATAAGCGAGAAACGCAAATTACAATAATTGTGTAATGTAGTAGAGAGAGAAAGATATAGAGATAGAGATAGAGATGGAGATGGAGATGGAGATGGAAATAGAGATAGAGATAGAGATGGAGATAGAGAGATAGAGAGATGGAGAGATGTAGAGATATAGAGACAGAGACTCATAGAGACAGAGACACATAGAGACAGAGAGATAAAGAGATAGAGAGATAGAGGGATTGAGGGAGAGAGAGAGAGGAAGGAAACGATGATGCAAGAATGAAAGAGAGAGCTAGAGAAAGAGAGAGAGAGAAAGAGAGAGAAAGAGGGAACGACGATGCAAAAGAGAGAAAGCCAGAGAAAGTAACGGCAAGCACGAATGGGAAATAAATGAATGGAAAGAGAGGGAGAAGTATGAAAGAATATGAGAGAGAGAGAGAGAGAGAGAGAGACTGAAAGATAAGGAAGCTGATGACGAGTAAAAAACTCAGAGCAAGAGAGAATTTGGTCATTTATTAAGATGTTCATCAACAAGATCATAATTTCATAGGCACATATCTGTATAGATTTATGTTCGATATATCTATATATATAAAATATCTTATAAAAGTGTAAAATAAGATAAGTCTAAAATATACTGAGAAAAATATCTTAGAAAGAGCATAAAGTATTGCAAAGATAGCTACAACAGCTCAGCTTATCTGATTATTATTTAGTTTAAGTTTCAGAGATAGAATTGCTCGGAAATGAAACTAAAATCGTCAATGAGATGAAAAACTTAAATTTTCAAAAGCAAAGATTCTTAGAAGCAAAATGAATAATAAAATGCAAAAATAAATTAAAAGAAGTAATTCAACAATTTAAAGCGATTTAAATTCGTAAAGTTTAGCAAAATTTAATAAAATCGATTTTGTTCTCTTTTTCTCAAAGAATTATACTTTTACTTCAAATTTTTTTAATTGATGAATTTCGAACAATTTATTTTAGTTGTTTTGAAATGTTTTTATTTCTAAATAATTTCAATTCTTAGAAAATGAAATTTTAATATTTATTCAAATTTCTTTTTATTACATTGAAATTGTTTTTATTATTCCAGCTTATTTTTAGCCCTAATGCAATAAGCAAATTATAATATTTGAGCTGACAAATGCGAGCTAAAGAATGCAAATTGTATTAAGAACTTTTTACGAAATAAAAAAAAAAAAAGTTTTTAAATTTGCATTGCACAAAGGGAAATGCGGCGAAGCAAGTTCTTCACAGAGAGAGAAAAAAAAGAAAAGCAATGGAAGGATGCCGAGTCATAATATTTATTATGTAATTTAATAATAATGCACATACACACACATACAGAGCGAGTGTTACTGTAACTTTGTGAGATTTTTGCAAGTGGCGACTGCGTAAAAAATGATTTAATTAATTAATTTTCATTAAAAAAGGACGAGAGACAGCAAGTGGCGCAACCGTTGCCAACTCGATGTCCTGCAACACTGTCAAAACAACAACAACAACAACAAGAGTGACAACTATAAAGGAGCAGCTGTTGGCTGACTTCAACTTCAACTGCAACTGCAACGGGAACGGCAACTCCTGCTCAACTCCTGCTCAACTGCTGCTTCAACTCGCGCCTCAGCTACAGGTACAGCTTCAGCTCTTTCGTGCTGTCCTGTCAGTCTGGCTGTCATTTACAATTTTAATCTCGTTGTTCAGTTTAGCTTAAGTTGGCAACAGGATAATGAGCATAAGGATAACGCATCTGTTTCTCCCTTCCGCCCTGCCTCCACTGCAGCGCTGCAACATGTCTGTAATTAAAGAGGCGTGGCGCCAGCCAGGCATCAAGGAGACGCAGCGAGAGAGAGAGAGAGAAGAAAAAAGTGCACAACTTGCAGGACACCTGGACTGAAGCGAACTGGATGCGCAGGCACAAGTTTTTTAAGCCAGCGAAAATTTTCATGGCTAATAAATCACTTTTAATATTAATAAAACATAAATCACAGCGACTAAAAACTTGACAAGGGTTCAAGACGTGGGCGCCGAGGGGGCGAACTGGGGGCGCTCGGTTATAGTTTGACTCTTTGTGTCAGCGAACAGCCAAGGCAAAATGAGAAGGAAAAAAAAAAATAAAAGCGCGAAAACTTTTTTCGCACAGCCTTTGAAATTCACGTGGCTGCAGACAAAACGATCTGTACAAGATGATCCAAAAGTTTTTGACTTTTCACTTTAAAAGAATGTAAAGTGAAACTTTAATTTGTAGCCAGTGTTGAGCAATGTAGTTGGAATCCAAATGAATGCCAGTTGAAAGGGGCAAAGAAGGGAGAGAGAAGGAGAGAACTCTAGAAAGTTATTTTACAGACCTGATAATATGTTCAAGTGAAGTGCTATAAATGAAGCTGCTTAAGTGGAATGTAATGCCAGTGTTGGGTAATGCTATCGCAATTTAATAATTGCCAGATGAAAGGCTTCAAGTGGAGGGTGGAGAGAAAGGTATATATATCTGGAAGGCTGGGCAAATGGAATGTGAAATCAGTGTTGTCTATTGCAATTGCAATTTAAACGAATGCCAGTTGAAAGGCGTCATAAAAGAATCGAGAGAGAGAGAGAGAGAGAGAAAGAGACTGCACAAATGGAATGTGAAACCTGTGTTGGGTAAGGCACAACATAAATGAATAAATGAAAAGAAACAAAATGAAAAATCTGTCGAAATGGAGAAAGACAGCTAAAAGAATTTAGTATATATGCTGGTTAAATTATTCCACCTCTAAAAGATGCTGAATAGAAATATTATAGCTAGAACTATATATATTAGAAAGTTCAAGTACACAAAATTAATTTTGTATTTATTTTTTTAAATTTTATATTTAAATAAAATATATTTTGTTTACCAGTTTCACATCTAAAGCTTATGCACCAGATAAATTTAGCTCAATAGCTATTTGAAAAGTTTGAAACTGAAAAATGTTTCAAATCCCTAACTAGAATTCAAAATCATTCATTCATCATCATTCAAAATCAATATATTTTTGATAGTCACAAAATGTAGTTTGTTCCTTCTTTAACTGTCAAACTTCTCATAATCTAGTTAAAATTTCGTTCATCCTTCAATAAGTTGCATAATTCAATTTTAAGCTACAAATTTTCCAACTTTACAGAAAATTTTTCAAACTTTGCACAAAAATCCAAAATCATTTCTTCACACAATTCAATTTTTGTTTTACACACAAAGAAACAAGCAAGAAACATTCAATATCTCACACAAATTATGAGTTTTGAGCTCAATTTTATGATCTATAAATAAATCTGGCTTTAATTACCTTTTGCCTGAAAGCCACAGAAAAAAAATTTAATTCAACACTTTTTTTCCAACACTTTCTTTTCTGTTCACTTGTAACGTTAAAGCATCTTTGGAGAAAAAAAAAATAATCAACTTTAAAAAACACTCAAAAAAATTTTCTTTCGAACTAGGAGAATTTGCAACGTTTGCAACACTTGTTAATAATTCGTTTTAGCACACTTCTCTATCCTCTTATTTCTCAGTTTTGCTTGGGAATTTTGAAATTGCTTTGCACACACTTTTCAACGTTTTTCAAAAACTTTTCGTAACGGTCAGCGTGGAAGCGATTAACGGCTAACGACAAACCGTAAACGTCGAACGGCAAACGGTAAACGACAAACGTGTAACGGCAATTCACTCGTTTTTTTAGCCTTTCTCAAGCTGAAGCTGGCAGAAAAGAACAAAAATTGCTGGCGCTTGTTCTCACCAACCGACCGACGCGCTAGGAAGTTGCCCGAGCACTGAACGAGCCTCGCATTGGGCCAGCGAACAGCGAACAGGCTAAGAACAACACAGGACCTAACACAACTCGCATGGCCTTCGGCCGGCCAAACGAAACGCACGAACTCCACGAGTCGCCTGTACCACTAAAGCCGACACGAGCAGCGAAGCGAACAACGTACGATTGCCATGCTGGCAACACGAGGGCCGAGCAACAAATGTTGCTGGCTAATAGCAAAAATGTTGCTAGCGGTGCTAGGAACTGTTGCTAGCCATATCGAAGATTTTGCGAGCGAATCGACTGGATAAAGTAGCTGTCATAATTATATCTTGAAGTCATTTTTAAAAGGGGGCGTGGTCGTGACTCTAAGGAGTATTCGTTGAACTCAAACGATGTAGACATGTTCCGATATATATCTATATATATATTCGATATATTCTTTAAACGTAGAAGTTGTTTCAAATGTTTAATATCATATATTACTCGATACATATATAGGGTATATATATATAAGTAGTGGCATACATATGACTCTCAATGTGTTCCTCATATAAATTCTGCATACTATATAGAAGAAGA
The DNA here is from genome assembly GCA_030914385.1 of Drosophila antonietae. Taxonomy (NCBI): domain Eukaryota; kingdom Metazoa; phylum Arthropoda; class Insecta; order Diptera; family Drosophilidae; genus Drosophila; species Drosophila antonietae. Next base: position 36,561 of record JAUESO010000082.1, on the reverse strand, counting down.
ATCGAGTGTCGAGATGTCTTAGCTTGCAATCCATATATAGTTTTATATCTCGATCTATTCTTCAATATTTGCCTACACTTTTCAATAGAAACACAATGCTTTGATGCGGCTCAATTGCTTCGCTGCTGGGCTCTTCGATGGAACCTGTCTAACCACATTACCTTTTAGCGTAACATGTTTCAATTGAGTTTCGCACATGTCACAGAGCGAGACGAAGCAAAGTTCAAAGCTCAGGCAGTATCAAAATGTAATTAAAAACGCAGCACTTAGTTAAATATGCAGGTATAAGCAAGCGAAATACCCTTTAAATTAAATGATGTATATAAATAATAAATAGTATAGAATAAAATAATTGTCTCAAATGTTTTTCTTAGGAATTCTTAGAATTGCTCAGAAATTAGCCTCCAAAACTTTTCACTAAAATCCATAGTTAACACTAAAATTTAAGAGCTAATGAGACTCTGTAATATGCAGTAGTACAGACTATTTATGTATGACAACTTTCTCTGTGTACTTACATTCAGTAACTAAATTTTACTCTCTGCAGTTACAAACGTTTTCCATCCGCTAATATACCCGCTTTGCAGCACAAATTTCCAGGCTGTAGCGTTTAATAGTTGCGGCTTTTGCAATCAAAGACACTTTGCACTAGGCACTAAAACAAATCCCCTTCTTGGCCCAGCCCTCGCTGCTTGTCCTTAACAATCCATTTAGCTGTAACCCGTTCCTTTTCATAGTACTTATTCAGTGCATCTTTCAGCACATCACTTACACAAATCAAATAGACCAATAGACCCTGTCCCTTGCTCCCCTTTCCCTTGCTTAGTTTTGGCTGCTTCCTCAAAATGAAATTCATTGCGTCGCAGTCGCAGTCGCAGTCGCAGTCGACGTCGCTGCCAACTGCGCTGCCATTTATGAAATGAAGACGAAAATGTTGCGTCAGTGCAAATGGAGGCAGCGCATCATACTCTATAAATGGGTATCCAAAAATCCAGCAGCCCAAGGAGCTAGCTGCCGCTGCCGCTGCCGCTGCCTTTGCTTCGGCACTCACTTTCATGCTTCATAAGTAAAATTCATTTGCCACGCCCCTACGCTGGCAACGCTGCCTCTCCGCAGGCTGCGTTGATTTTAATGAAATGTCATCAACTTTGAGGTGTTTATTGCGCTGACAAGAAGACAAGAGCTCAGTGGGGGGCTGCCGGAGGCAGGGAGGGAGGCTGGGGTAACCCTTTGAGAGAACCCTGAAGCAACGAGGCAGCAAGAAAGTAAATTTCTTGAGGCATTTAACGAACTTGAAATACACTAGATATATATATAAGATATATACAAATTTTGTTATATATAACTTAAGCTGCATCAATTTCAGTTTGTACTTCGATTTGGCAATAATTGGAATATAGTTTGAGCTCTAGCTAAGGCACATGAGCCGACGCAACTACCTCAAGCGTAGGGTATCAAAATAATCTTTGAGTCTTAATGTCAGCCCACGCACAGCTTACTCGAGCAGACTGAGACGGTGGCTAGGCAAAGTGTGCAGCAGGCTGGGATCAGGTGTCTGCTCTGCTGCGGGCTGGCAAAACATTTTCATGTATCATAAATTGTCAAACACTTAAAAAGTGATTACGTGTGCGACAACCCCAGCCCGAATCGGGATATCAATTTATAGACTCAACTCGACTCGCCATAGGCCCAGGGCGAGTCGACTGAGGGTTGGGATCAACTTTTTGGGAGGAGGGCTGGGGTTAGTTAGTTAGCACTTTAGATAAACAAATTTTGTGCAAGTTGTTAACTTTAACGATGACTCATTAATTTTGTAGAGTTAACACGCGTTGTCTTTTATTTATAGTCCTCTGTTTATATCCCTTGCCTGAAGCGCTGTGTTTGCCTAGCCCTAAATATCATATCAGACTCGGAGCCCCCGTTTGACTCAAATACATATACATAGATACAACTACATACATATGTGCATATGTACATGCTTATGTTGTATATCCTAAATTTCAAATTCAAATTCCCCCTTAAGTCCCCAAAGAAGACAACAAAAGCTTCATTTATTGTTTTTTCCTGCGCTTACCAAAACTTTTGTAACGAGTTGTTGCTGCTTTGTCTCCTTGTGACACAAATTCACAATGCATTGCAGCAACAATTGTGAACTGAATTGTGAAATTAATGACAGCCATAGAGAAACCATTAGAAAAACCAACTTTTGCTGCTCATTTCCTTTTATAGACAGCCATTTTAAGCCAGACCTTAAAGCTGTTTATAGTGGATATTACATGGGTTATCTAAATAGTATTCTCATTCTCTTTCTGTTTCATTCTCCTTCTCTGTCTCATTCGCATTCTTATTCTATTGGAATTATTATTATTGATATTATAATAATAGGGGGCTTTGTTATTCTTATTGTCATTGTCATTATCATTGTCATTGTCATTGCCATTTCCATAGTCATTGGCATTGTCATTGTCATTGTCATTGTCATTGCCATTGCCATTGCCATTATCATTGTCATTGTCATTGTCATTGTCATTGTCATTGCCATTGCCATTATCATTGTCATTGCCATTGCCATTGTCATTGTCATTGTCATTGTCATTGTTATTGTTATTGTCATTGTCATTGTCATTGTCATTGTCTTTGTCATTGTCATTGTCATTGCCATTGCCATTGCCATGGTCATTGTCATTGCCATGGTCATGTTCATTGTCATTGTCATTGTCAGCTACTGCATACAAACCTCTCGCAACATGTATGGCAAATCCCGTCGAGTTCATTGTAATTACATTTTAAATTATTATAATTAAAAAGGAACTTGAAACAATTTCATGTAGCACTCAGCTGGAGTGTGTCTTTCTACAACATTGCAACATTGTTTGCTTTACGCCTCTGTACTCGAACTCCTCCTCACAGACATCAACACACACACACACACACACACAGAGAGGGAAAGCCCCCAACCTTCGTTCGTGTGTTCAGTCGTTTTGTTTGCCAGCTTTTTGGTGTTGTTCGACAAATCGCTACAAAATGTAACTACTTAACAGCGTCAACAATGCCACAACAACAGGGCTGAGGAGGCGTAGCAGGTCTCAGAGGGGGGCTTCGATTGTCTGGCGGTACGGCCAGCCTGGCAAATTAAGGAATTTTCAGTGCAAACACAAACACAAAGCGAAAAAGCTGCAAGTCACGCAACAATCATTTGCCCCAAGAGGGAATCATGCAGGAGGGGTGACTGGGGCCGAACAAGCTGCACAGTGCACCTATACAGCTATACCTACAGCTAAACAAGTCCAGTGCCCGAGTCCAATAGTGCCCGGGGTCCAACTTCAATTGACGTCGCGTCGCATCGCATGTCCATCAATGAAAATATATGTTGAGCAACACGATGTTGCCCCAGCAGTTGCCCCGGCTAACACGGCCCCACCCGTGGCCCATGGGGTGCCCGCTACTTTATTATTTCTTATTGAATAATTATAGCTCATTTGGGGGCGCGAGTTGCTTGTGGGCGTGGCAGCGATAACATCACAAATGGCCGCAAGCGCCGCGCAATGAATGGGCCAAGCGCCAATCGTCACCAGGGCCAGGGGCGGGGGCACATTGCTCGTTGTGCGAGGGGGTCGTGCACGCTTCATGTGCTTATCTCGTTTCCGTTGCTTCATTTAAAAGTTAATGACTGCTTTCAGTGCCCAGCTGCGCAGGACGTGCCACCCAGGCCACACAGAGGACATGACCAGAGCCCGAGTTCCAGTTCACAAAACTCATCCAACCAGCCCCAACTTCCCATTCAGCTCCTCTCAGCATTGACATTGGTTCGAGCCTTTGGCATGTCACCAGACAGCTAAATTGATTAGCTTTTCACAAAAATAAACGCAAAAAGAAAATACTCTAAAAATGATTTTTACAAAAATATCGTTGCATACATTTAGGGCGTTTCGAGCAGGAATTTCGTGTTCGCTTTACGGCGAGTTTTGCATTGATGCTGCTCTACTTTCTCAGGCTTCAATGGGCTAGCAAGTTACGCAAGAGAAGCCAAAAATGGCAAATCAGCTTTAGAGATACAAATAGCAGGAAACTAGTAAAGAATTGATGAGAAATAAAGTCTTTCGGGTGTTGATTTGAGAGTATTTCAAAAACAATAATATTTATCAATAAAACATATTTCAAACTTTAATTGTAGATGATTTGCTAATAGACCTATTTCCAAATTAAGCTCTAAAAATAAGTGAGAAAGCAGCTATGAAGTATAAAGGTCACAGAAAATATTAATAAAGAAGCTAAATAGTTTGGGAGATTAATAAAAAGTCAACATTAGAAGCATTCCAAGTCGGAAAAAGCTATTTCCGGCGTACAATTATAGCTTTTTTTGTATGCCTATTTCTTTTAACTTAAATATGAGAAAAGAGCTTCAGAGAAGAAAGATCATGTAGGTAAAATTTATAATATCCACGAATTGATACTAGATTGCAGAGATGAACCCGATACGTACTACTCAAGTACTACTTTATTCACAACTTAGAATCAGCTTGTTTCGGATTAGCACTATGCAGAATTCCAAGCTTATACAAAAGCTCATTGCGGACTATTGCTTAAATCATCATCTTAAGCACTCGGGGAAGTTTAACCCGTGACTATTAACTAGCCTATTGGCTACCACTCCGTGGTCTAGTTTACGGAATTAGACTTCAATTCTTCCTTGTAACTGCAACTGCATTTAGAGCATTTCAGTTTCGGCTTTGTTTACTTTGGCATTTCGCTATTTCAAATTGAAAGTCACGCAACAATTGACTAGTTGTGTGGGCTTGAGTCCTTGGCCACATTTCCTGTTTTTAAGCGAATGCCTGCCCCCACTTTCTGCTATCTGTCCATCGCTCACAGTGTGTCTGCTGCTGCGACCCCTCTGAAATGGAAAGTAACATTGTTGTGGTCAGGTCGGCAATGTCTTTCCCATTCCGACGCAAATCGCATTAATGTCGCTTGTCTCGCCTGCTGTTGGCTATTAAAGGCAAATGTTATTGAATCATTAACACCTTGGTGGCCCCGCCCCTTCAACAATTTGAAGCAGAAGCCGAAAAAAAAAATATATATACATATATATAAAAGATGCCATAAAGTTTATTAGAAGTCGCTTAATGGCAACGGATGTGCAAGTTTATTACAATTTGTAACGAGAGCTCTCAAAAGCTGTTGATTTACATACAAACACACACACATACATACATGGCTGCATCTGGGCGGGGCAGGAGGCGGGACGCCCCACTGGGAGGAGCTGACAGTGGAGCACTCATAAAATATGCAGCACTCGCGTGTCTATTTTCAATAAATACTTGCCAAGCGACTACCTCAGCCAGTGCTCATTAAGTGGAACGAATGCCTAATGCAACACCGTTGCCAGCACGACTACGAGATACCCTGTAGAGCATGGATGAGGAGCTATAGAGTTGTTTTTTTGCTGGAACAACAAACTGAGATTGACTCTAGCTGCTCGACTATGGAATACCCTATAATAGGAATGTATTCATTCTGATCAATCAATTGTATCAGTATGGCTATGACATACCCTATAATAAGCAATGTGAACCAAATGAAATATATGTCAAGTATATAAAATAAATTTGTGGGGAAATCTAATTATAGTTACAATTGAACGACTATGAGTTACTATGTAACTTTGATCTATTAGTTGCTCCGCATTGACAGCTTAACAAAATAAAATAAAATAATTTATTCCATATTCCATCCATCACGACAAGTATCCCGTGCATACCTTTTGTTATCTGAATTTCTAGGGTATATCATATTTTAGAAACTAACAGCTCTGCTGCAGATAGTTCATACGCTTGACTAAACAAATCAAAGTGCTTCAGCTGGAAATCTATGCAACAATCAAAACATTTATTAAAATCAAATATATCAAGATTTTAGTGTAAATACTTTGGATATATATAGATCACTGATAACTGTTATAGATGAGCTTTAACTGTAATTAACGAGAGTAAAACAACCAATTTAAATGCCAAATTAAAGCAGTTGGCTCTACATGAAGTCAAGTTATCCAATAGCTTAGATAGAGTCTTACTCTCTTGGATACCAATTGGAAATCGAGCGGCTTAAGAGCGTATTCAAAGCAATTTGAAAAGCTCATGCATTATGGACTCGTAATACACGCCTAATACCAACTTAAGAAAAACAAGATGCATGACTCACGTCGTTCGTTTCGCCAAAGAAAGCAAAACAAACGGGAAAACCCGAACCGGATTAGTTGAACCTAAGCTGGAAAATGAAATCGGATGTCAGGTCTATGCAAGGACTTTGGCAAACCTTTGCGCCACACGAATCACAAGCGAATGGAATGTGTTGACGTCATGGCAATGCGAAAAAAGTAAATGGAAAACGCGGAAATGCCAAAGTGACGAAGTGGGCCATGGAGTTGGAAGAGGTCGGACGACTTGGCCGGACATCATCGTTGGGCAGGGTTATGTATTTTGATGAGGCATCGCGCGGCAAGCGCGTCGCGACTTCCTCAAGGAGCCGGCAACGGGTTTTAATGTTGCCCAACAATTTTTAAGTAGCGCAAACTGACACAAGGCGGACACAGTCGATGGGTAGCAGCAGCGAAAGGAAAAAAAAAAAAAACAAATGGGGAGCGGCAGCCCGATTTCGGCAGGACTTGGGTCGTTGAGGACGCCAATGCCGACGTCGACGCACGCTTAAGCATAAGTACTTCCGACTTTAAAAGGATGTCACATCCGGTTCTGCCTGTCGAGCGTGAAGCGTAGTCCGGCGACGCGATAAGAGCCCCCACAGACAACGGCAGCACGAAACTTGTGGCAAGTGCCGCAAACTGTGACCGAGCTGCAAGTCGAGCTGAAGGGCTTGAAAGGCGCTGGCGCAACTTCTTTTGGCAAAGACAATTCAATTGCTTGCACAGCCAGCCAGCAGCATGGTGTGATCAGAGACCTGCCTTGTAGTGTTGGACAATAACCGAAAGATTGCATGCTTCAATCAGCGAGAAAACCATTGAAGAGAACGTTTAGCTTAAAGCTTGCATTTGATTTAATTTGGGTTTTTCTTTGCTGAGCAAATTTTATAGATTTCAGGGTTGACATAAGTAAAGACAATTGCTCTGCTGATTGCCATTGGAGCTTGAGTTTGCCAGTTGGTGAAAAAGATCTAGTTTTTTCTTACTATTGATAGTTTATATCTTCAAGAACAAAATGAAATGGAAAAATGGAAAACGTTATCGATTCAGTAAACAAACTCTTATATCACGTGAAATACACTGGCCTAACAAATAAAGATTGAAGTATTTATGAAAGTATATGTGCAATTTTAATGTTGATAAAGATCAGCTAAACATTTCTATGCCATGAGATTTGGAGCTTCACTAGGCAATTGGCTAAACTCATTAGACATGCAGGTGACAGGCCAAAGTGTCTGGTCAATCAAACGATTGAAATGTCAATTGGAATCGATGAATGTCGAAGCGACATAAAATTGAAAAAGTAATTTGAAGCACTCAACTGTCGAGTGTCTGGTCACACTGGCGCTAACAATGTGACCAGTGTTGACAAATGTCAACTTGTTGGCTGACAGCTGGTAAATCAAAAAAGCAAAAAAAGACAAACAAACCAAAAAGAAGTCCGTGACTAATGATGATGTTGAGCGAGCTGTGGCTAGAATGGGAATACGGAATATAGAATACAGTCAGTCTACGGCATACGGTATGCGACGGTGCACGGTATACGGTATATGGAATACAGATTGAGGCATACGGGATTTTGGGAGGGGAGCGAGCAACAATGGCTGACAGGCCAGGACAATGCCTGATGCTGACATTTATGTAGACATAACAACTGCAAAATTGTTCTAAGCGGCGACAATGACAATAGAAAGAGCCCTCCGGCGCATCCCGCCACCCCCTTCGCCATCACGAACACCCGCTGAACGGGGGCTTAGGCCATAAAAGCTGGCAGCATGAGAAGCGACCAAGATTGATGAAAAAGCGCCGGCAAAAACAATAAAATGTATCTGAGGCATAACACACACCAAAAAAAAGTGAAGAAAACGAAAAAAAAAAAAAAAAAGCGAAAAGCTCTGTGTATCTGTAGCTGTATCTGCCTTTGCCTCTGCATCTGTATCTGTATCTGTATCTGCAGGCTGCATTTGTGACAATAAGCGCAAAAGAAATGCGATTGCAATGGAGATAAAAAAGAAGTGCAAAAGAAGAGCAAAACAGCAAAACGAGCCGAGAAGAGTGTACGACTCGTAAATACCCTATGCATAAGCTGCGCTGCGAAAATATATTATAATTCAATTTGTTCAATTTGATAAAAAAGAATTATAATTAAGAGATTAATTGTATAGTACAAGTCTATCAGGCTCACTCTTATTCCAGGGTATACAACAACTCGATGAGTGTAGATCGAAGCTATAGCTAGATTGGCAAACATAAAGATTCTCTACAGTTGAAACTCGTATGCAGCCGACTAACTATACTATTCCTCTCTTTTCTTTTATAGGGTATACAATATATATATATAGTATATAGGAAAAACCAGAAACAGACAGCAACAGAGCATGGCGAACGATGCTGTGGAAATCGTCAGCCGGAATGAGCATGGGCGTTGCCTAGATGGCCTGTTGGGCAGTTTGGGAGCGGATCCTGGGAGGATGCTGCTGAGATGGCTCCTGATTGTAGCTTAAACAATACATTTGACAAAAAGTGGAGTCAACTGCAACTGCAACAGTCACACATTGCACAAAGGCTGCATATCGAGCAGAGGGGCAGACGGGCAGACGGGGGCAATGCCGCCGCATAATATGTGTTAAGCCAAAAGGATTTGCTATTCGAAACCGAGCGAAAAGATAAATAAACAAAAGCTGCTGCTTGACTCCTGCTACCCACCGAATGTCCAGCTGCCCCATGTGGACGGAGTGGACGCGTGGTATGTCCGGTTGTGATCCCAAGGATGCGGCAGCCACAGCAGCAGCAGCAGCACCACCACCACCACCAACAGTGGCAGCAACAACAAAAAAAGAAAATAGGGAACCAGAAAATTTTTAATAAGTGCCACAATGCAGAAGGACAAAAAAAGAGAGAGAAAAAGAAGAAGAAGCAGCAAGGCAGGCAGCCAGCCAGCCAGGCAGTCAGGCGATGCGGAGGCACAGTCCTTGCAATAATGAATGCTCGGACACAAACACACACACACACACACACACATGCATGCTGTGTGTGGTTGTGTTGGGCATTAGATGGCAGCCAGAGGCCAAACCTCGAACCCGTAGAACATTACGTCAGCCAAACGTTTGACTGACATGAAATGCGAGCGCAAATTCAAATTGTTACCAAAGCCAGTGCGAACAATTAAGCAAAAGCAAAAAACAGTGAATAGATCACACGATTCAAATAAATGTATATGAGTATTAATATATAAATCAGGCTCCTAAACACGCCAATAGCTCATGGGCAAACCAGTTCCGTAGTTTGCATTGAGCTGCCAGTAAAACGTTTAAGAAGCAAAGCAAATGAAGCAAGTTCAATGTAAAACTTTACATTGACATAAGTAAAGTAGCTCAGATTATAGACAGTTCCACATTTAAGAATGAGTGGATAGAGAGGAAGAAAGACAAAGGAGTAAATAATTGGCTGTAGACAAAAATTAGAATGAATAATATAGAAAGCTTACGCTATCGATATATATTGTATATGTTATCGATTATAATATATATCGATTATTAAGTTTACAGTTAAAAGTCGATCATAAAATGTGCGCCGCGCCTCAGCAGACAGTGAGATATTTACGAATGAAGCACAAAGCGGAATATCTAAATTGCATAAAGCACTTCGGAGCTCTTGTTCGTTAAGGAAATAAAAGCGCATTTGCCAAGTATTAAAAAGAAAATTATAAGAAAATATAAATTTTTGTAAAAAAAAAGAAGGGACAAAAGAGGAAAGTGAAAAGCAGAAAGCGGACACAACGGCAAATGCAAAAATTCAAAATAACAACAACAAAGAGCGAGGAAACTCGCCGAGCAGCGACAACGGCGAATGGCAAACGGAATTGCAAAATGAAAACAATTTGTGCACAATTTTAATAACTCTCATTCAGGTTCCCCATGCTCCATTCCCAATTGCATTTTGTGGCCACGTTTCGACCGGCACTTAAAATTAAAATTAAAATAAGAGAAACCGAAGAAATAAGAGGTCAAAGAGAAATAAGTAGCGCCAAGGCAAATGCGACTGCGAGTGCCAGAGAAAGCTAGCACAAGAGCGAGAGGGAAACAAGAAGGAAAGAAGAAGAAAGTTGAGCTTTGAAGCATAAAGCGAAGCGCTGCACTTAAGACAATTATGAAATGCATTTAAAGTAGGAATCGATAGTCGATATCGAGTTATCGATAAGTTTCTTGCTGCCCAAAGGTTCCCTAATATTCATATTCCTTAACAGATACACTTTCCATATGCAACGTCTAAGTTTTGTAGAAGTCTTTTCAAAATAAATTTGTAACATATCTTAAATTCTATATCTAAAATCGTTTCTTGAATAATTCAAATGGTATACTTAATATATTAATAATATCATATAATCGAAAAATATGAAATATTTGCAATTTTTGTATTTTATTATTATTATTATTTTTCAAGTATATTTAAATATATTGTTATTATTAATATATGTTAATATTAATACATAATCGATTATGATTATTTTTTAATTTATATTAAAATATATTTATTATGTTATTAATATTACATAATCGAAAAATATAGAATTTACAATTAACATTTATTTTCATTTATTTATTATTTTAATTTTACTTTATTTGATTATACATATTTTTTAGTTTTCATTTTTATTTCATTCACATTTCTTAATCCAATTTCCATTCTATAGGGTATTCAAGCGGCGAGCAATTGCTGCAAATTGCTCTCGCACTTTTTTTCATTCAACCTGCACGATATTAATGTAAACAATTAATATTTTTTAAAAATTAATAACATATGAAATGCCCTGTAATAATATTGTGATTAATGCATGACACAACCAATACACACACACACACACACATTCGTTCATCCATCCATCCATATGCTGATTGCATTTATTTTCAGAGGTCTTTGGTAATTTTGTAAATTTATACAATTTAATTGGACACGAGAGCCGCAGCAGCAGCAGCAGCAGCGAAAGAGTCGATCTGTTATTGACCAACAAGTTAACTTTTTGTGGTCAATCACACTTTCTCTGTCTGTGTATGGGTGTGTGTGTGTGCTTCAAATGTGGGCGTGGCCTGGCAAAGTGGCAACAATATTCGCAATAATTGTGCGGCTCTAATGATGCGCGCTCGCAATTCGCTTTAAATTTAATTAATGTGCAATTTTCGCTTTTAGCTCACACCACATACTTGGCTAGCCTCACCTGGTCACCCGCCTAGCGTACAGCAGTCGCTCCAACTCCCCCTCTCTCTCCAACTCCCTCTCTCTCTCTCTGTTTGCCTGTTCGCCTCAGAGCGCTGCTCAGCTCGTGTTGGGTTTGTTGTTTTCGAAATTGATGAATTACGTTTAATTAGCTGCGCGTAATTGTACCACACGCTGATGTAGCTCCCGTTTTGACTACCCACTGTGCCACGCCCACCCACCAGCCGAGCAGCCCACCTGCGGACCCAGCCCCTCAACCCCTTGCCGGCAGCAAAAGCTCCTCTGGCTGTGGTCGAGCCGATAAGCAGCGTCAGGATTTGTCCATTTATGTCTGCATTATGCTCAGCTGCAGGTGTTTATAATTTCCTTTCCCTCTCTCTCTCTCTCTCTCTCTTCTCACTCATTCTCTCTCTCTCTCTCTCTCTCTCTCTCCCTCTCTCTGTGTCTCTGTCATCTCTCAGTCATAGTGTTGCGTTGATGGATCATCTGGATAATGACTATTGGCAATTATCTGAATGAGTGCTCGGACTTGAATAGTAACTCAATTCTCTTTTTTACCATTGGGTATGCACATTAATGTGTATACCCTGTACAAGTAAGTATTGTGCATGCTGAGTGTTGATTAGAGCAAAGTCTATGCCCGAAACGTTCAACTATCTAGGGTATATTTAGGCTAATCTTGTGTTGTTATACCCTGTAAATGATGGCATGCTGTGCACTAGCTCATATGATTAGTCCCTGACTGTCGCAGTTTAGTTATTCAAGCATTTCACACCATTGAATAGTTAAGTAACCATTTTAAATACCCTGTAAATTTGTTCAGCAGAGTCTAAGATGCAAATAAATACTATCTACTATTCATATGCCATTGAAGAATATCTTATATATACCACTAGCTTACTATATGCTAATATACCCTATAATATGGCAGGCATACCCTGTAAGCATTCATTTAAGTAGCTCTTAATAGGCATAAGATGGTATTTTCCAACGCGAGGTTAAATACTTTTCGAGTCTTTCTGCCCATTTGGCACAACATTTCAGAGGGTTGGTCACTGAAGTGGGCGCTGTAGGGCGTGGCAGGGGCAGTGGGGCAGTGGGGGGGGGGGGGGGAGGAGCTGTTTTGTAGCAACTGAAACATTCATTTGAAATCATTTAATAAATTCGCACTAAATTTCAATTCCATTTTCATTAAATGCCACATAAATTATACGCATCGAGGGCCACTGAGGTGTAGCCGCTCGTTGCCAGTGCTGCGCAGCGGGGTGCAGCCTCTATATATATGTATATGTGTGTGTGTGTGTGTGCGAGCAGTGGGCGGCTTAGAAGCACGTCTGTTGGTTGAACCAAATCGCGTGTTACCATATTTCGTATTCATTTTAAATGGTTGCGCGCCATTTGCGCATAAAATGCTGTTAATTTTTCGTACGTTTGTCGTTGCAGGCCAGAAACCCCACCCCAAACTCACGCTGTCTCCCTCTCTCACTCTTCTCACTCTCTCATACACTCTTTCAGCTGCTTTCTGTGCTGCTGCGACGCGACTTTGCTACTGGGGCATATTCTCAGTTCGACCTCAATAAAATTTAAACAGCAGTCAAAGGAACAAATGAGACACAACGAGTAAGAGTGAGCGAAAGAGAGCGAGAGAGAGAGACAGAGAGAGAGAGAGAGAAAAGACAATGAAAGGGCGTTAGGGCTATGTAGATAACCAAATGAGTAGCACGATTCGAATGAGCTGCAGAATGCAAAATGCAAAGGGAATTCACTGTGCACAGATACCCTGTAATAATTGATTGAGGCTCATCAGTGAGTTGTATTTGTTATGGCAAACTAGAATATTCATAAGCTTGATATCAATATCTTCAATGAAATGCTCTTCAGACAAACTTTTACTTAAACTAGTATTGTTTGATTTGCTTTGGAAGAACTTTGAGAGATTGAATACTTTGTCTTCAGGCAACGTTTATGAATACAGCAGCGGAAGCAGCAAAAACTGGAAGAGTATGAGCTTGGTTTCAAGAATGTCCAAAGGGGGCTAGGGATCTGTTATATGTGAATATAATTAAGGTAATAATTTAAATGAATTTATAATTAATTTGCAACTTTATTGTGATATATATAAATACTTGTAAATATATAGAAAATAAAAGAAATTTTTTTTAAATATATATTTAAATATATCACTTTTATATGACTATGACTATATTATATGACTTAAATATACTGTATTTTGTTTATAAAAAATTGGATGAAGAATATTTCTTTTCTCTAGATTCTATGTATCTTATATCTATAGATCTTATCTGTGATTAATCTTATCTCTGATATCTTCATAATCAATTTAAATATATAGATAACAATCGAATCAATTAAACACTTAATAATATTAATATTAACATTAAGTTAATATGAAAAAATTAACAATCTATAACAATAAATAACTGAAGCAAACTTATCTAGGCTTACGATGAATTCTCTCTAATATTTGTTCGGTATTTATAGCATTTCTCTATTGGCAGATTGTTGTATTGGCAGATGTTGTCTTATAAGCAGATTTTTAGTTGCCTTCTGCTGGAAAGGCTATCAAATCTAGTTTCTTCAGCTTTTTAGCTATTAGCAGAAAAATTCGAGCTGACGCTAACTTATATATGAAGCATATTAGATATACTCTATTAAACTATCCATATAAATATGTATACTTAGCAATACTTTTCAAACTAACCTCGTTCAAGTTAAGCTAAAGTTTTCATATCTTTCACAATTCTCAGCAGATTATTTAAAGTTCTAAATGCCAATAAAAAATAATATGCATTATATATATATAACTGTATATTTATATATTTATATATATAGTTAAAGTCCTTCTCGCCGATGCCCAAATAAAAAAGAAAGAAGCAAAAAGTTCATTTCCTTTTTGGCGTGTTATCATCGACACTTCCGCTGCGGCCGTTGGAGGACGACATTGAACATGGACGCTGAGTGTGCGTGTGTGTGTGTGCGTGTGTGTGTGCGTGTGTGTGTGTGTGCAACTGCTGGAGCTGGCAAATAAGTCAAGTTAAGCAAATGCTTAATGCCAGCTCGAAATGAAATTAATCGAAATGAAATAAAACAAATTGAAGACAAACTCTTAACTCTTAAAGTTGCTAAAAAGTTTGGCTCGAACTGTTGTTGACCTTGTCATAGGGTTTGCTTTACAGTCACTTTTTTGTTTCTCCTTCTCGCTGAGCCGAGCGAGCCAAAAAAGAAACTCAACCCCCGCTCAAGTTGAGCCAACCATCGCTCTTGGCACGCCCGAATGCAAATACAATTTTCTATGTGGCAGCCAATCGACTAGAAAACCTTTGGCCAGCCTGGAAACCGGGGGCGTGGGTAAACTTTTCACTTAATCGCTTTTGCGCTGCGTTCTCAAAGAAAACAAACACAGCTAATTTGAGTTTATCTCCTTGCCAAAAGTTTTTCCTGCCTGCTTTAGTCAAAAAGTGCAAAAACTGAAAGAAATTTTTCCCGCAAATGGGGGCTGGCCAAGTGGGTGGGAGGGGGAGTAAGGGGCGACAGCGCTGGCAGACGTTGATCATGTATTCAGCATTCAACTAGTGTTTTCACTCTCCATTCGAGTATTATCAAGTGTCATGCATAAATTACGAGCTGAAACAAAATGCAAATGAAAATTTTCTGGGCTTTGGCTTTTCTTTTTCTGTTGGTTTTCTTTTTACTTTGATAGAGTGAGCAGAGGGCGGCGGGCAGGCGGGTCTAGCAGGTCAACATGTTTGCATAAACTTGCTCTCAATGTGCGTGTGATACGGTCCACTTAAGAGCAGAGCTTATAAGATTCTTATCTAGAAGCGAAACTGATCCGAAAGTGGGCTTAACTGAAACACTTTGAGTTGGCGCCATCTATCGCTGAGCAGCTGCTAACTGAGTGGGGGGAGAGAGTTGGAGATTAATCAGGATGCGTAGCAAAACTGAGTGGATATAGCTTGACAAAATATTTATTATATATTTATTGTGATAAATCTATTATCTTTAACTACAAAAGGTGAACAGCAGACGCTGAGCAGAAGAGAGAAGAGTCAGTGACATTGCCCAAAATAAAGTGTGCCAGCTCTGGTGGGTCTGACAGCTCTGGCAAGTCTGACAACTCTGTCAGCTCTGGAGCTCAGTCAATTCTCCGCTTGAAGAGCGGGAATAATTTCTGCTGCCAAGGCAGCCCATGAAAAAGTAGATTTTTTGGCAAAGCAAACTGACAACTTGACTGACGATGCATAAAACATTTTTAAACACTGTAACAACAGCATCAAAAGAAATGAAATGAAAATTAAACAACTGTGAAGTATTTCAGATTATGAAAATATAACATCAGGCACTTTTGACAAACTTGGTTCTATACTAATAGGTGAATAAACTCAATGAATTGAAAGAGTTCTCAGCCAAGAGCTTTTCATATAGTTCCATATAGTTCACTTTCTTAAAAAGAAATTGAAAGAGAGTGAAATTATCTCAAATTTCATTTTAGAATTCGTGTTTAAATATGAGAATTGCTTCTTCTATAAATAAATCTACTTCATTTAAAAACAATCTTTTCTTTCAGTAGATCTAGGGAACAATATCCCTTGTTTGAATTTGTATCTCGTAGCAACATTCCTACTACAAATAATTCTACTTTATTCGTTTACATTCCGTTCTTTCAGCTTGTTGAAATCAATCAATAAATCAATCAAAATCTCAGGATCAGCTGAAAGTAAATGTCATGGCATATAGTTTAAATATTTGACTATATCACTTTACCCTCTCATCTCATATTGAAAATTCATAATATCTGCTATTGGATTCTGTGACTCTGTGACTCTGTCTCTAAAAGCATTGCTAAATCAACTTTGCTGCAACACTTTTAAGCCGCATTTGAATGGCAGCAGAGGCAGAGGCAGAGGCATTGGCAGCTGCTGCAGCTGTCGACCTTTGGCGCTTTGCCGCATTTCCGCACCTATGCAGCAATGCACAACAATAAATACAGCAATACAGCACACACACATACACACACACACACACACACACAGAGAGAGACATAGATCTGTTAAGCGCTTGGCTCTTGCCTTTGTCCCTCTCGTTGCTTTGGCAAATGTTTTGTGAATTTTGTAGCCGCGTTTTTGAAATGCATTTGCGACATTTGACAGCTCCGACTGACCATTTATTTCAATGTGTGTGTACGCGTGTGTGTGTGTGTGTGTGTGTGTGTGTGTGTGTGTGCGCATTCCACTGTTGCATGTTGATTTTTGGCGAAGCTGCTGCAATTCATTCACGTGGCTCCCCATCAAAACTTCTCCTCGGCTGATGCAGAGTCGTAAATAAATTTGCATTTTTGTCAATTTTGATGGCGACGACAACACACACACACACACACACATACACACACACATCACGCACATGCACACACACACACAGCACACAAAGTATGCAAAGTTTATTCATTTACATATGTGCGTGCATGTTTATATGTTTGTACAATCGGAACATTGGCGCTGCGACAGTAAATCTGTCAGGGATCTAATGCAAATTTCGTATGCAACCCTGTGGAGGGGATTAGAGCTCGAGAAAACAAATGAAAACCAAGAATTATTGATGGGGGCTATTCGAGGCAAGAACCCAAAAAAAAAAGCAAATATGAATAAAACAAAACAAAAAGACCATATGCCATGCTTAAATTGCTTTCGAGAGAGAAAGACAGAGAGAAAGAGAGAGAGAAAGAGAGAGAGAGAGAGAGAGGGGGGGGAGAGAAAGAGAGAGAAAGAGGCGACTTTAAAGGAGATTGAGATTGAGATAAGCTTGGAAACTATGAAAGGCGAGTGAAGTTAAGGTAATAAGCGGAACCAATAAATGATAAAAAGAGAAGCCACACAGAATGAATCAATAGATGTATAGAAAGAAAAAATTAACAGATTCAGTGATTCATGTATGATGTCTGATTCTGGTAATTTGCCTATTTCTGTACCTCTATCCGGGTAGAAAGAGAGAGAAATCGAGAACGAGAAATAAAAATAAAGTTATAATAAAGGAAAATATTCAAAGAGGGAGAGAGAGATGTTACATAGTATTAAAGAGAGAGAGGGACACAGAAAGAGAGAGACAGGGAGCGAAAGGTAGAGAGATGTTACATACTATAAAAGAGACTTAGGCAAATGCTACTAAGAGACATAAAGATAGTGAAAGGAGAATGGGAGCAAAGGGACACGGACAGAGAGAGCACGAGGTAGATTTAGCCTGAAAACAGAAGGAGAGAAAGAGATGAGTGAAACGCGACGAAAGGAAAATGTTTTCCCTTTCCATTAGACAACTAAAGTCGAAGATGAAAGAAACAGAGTGAAGAAATCAAAGAGTAAAATCTAGTAGAAAACAAAACCTATTGAAGAAGAAAGCAGGCAAAGAGACAGAGACAGTGAGAGAGAGACCAAAAGAGAAAGAGAGCTAGAGAAAGAGGGAGAGCGAGATAGTGAGAGAGAGAACTTGAGAGAGAAAGAGAGAGAGAGAGAGAGTTATGGAATATGGGAGATTTGTGAATACGTACACCCACGATCTTGCAGTGAAAGATATTACTATATCGTTTCGTTTGCAACTGCGTCTGTTCCATATGCGTCATTCCATGTACCTTTCGTCTCACTCTATCTGCTTCCCCCCTCCCTCACTCTCTCTCTCTCATTGTCTACCCCTCTCTTTTCACTGCTGGAATGCCATCAATGCGGTTATCGGCAGTTGTGCCTCTGTCGAAATGCAGAATCAACTGAAAACGTAGCGAACTGAGCATTCTGTTGGGCTTTGGAATGCATGGAGTGTGTGGGGTGTGTGGGGTGTGTGGAGTGTGGACTGCGGAGTGCGTCACACTGGGGCTGGGGATGCTAGGTGCTGTCTGTAAATGTTGTCGTTGCTTCTATTGTTGTTGTTGTTGTTGTTGTTGCAATAGTTGCAATAGTTGCTGACTGCGTTTTCGGTCATCATTTTCGTTGACATTTTTGCGGCTGTGAATTTTGCATTGTTATTGTTGCTGTTGCTGTTGCTGTTGCTGTTAGCCCTAAACACTATTATCGCTGCGGCTGGTATGTCTGTGTGTGTGTGTGTGTCTGTGTGTGTGTGTTGCTGTGTATTCATGTGGTCATCTTTCTCTTTATTGTTGCTACCAAAAATTAATTTGCATAATGATACAGACACACACACAAACACAAATAAATATGCACACACACACACATACACACACACACACACCCAACACACACATACACACACACACACACCCAACACACACACCACACATTCAACATTTGCAAAACATTTACTGGGCCGCGGAGAGCGTGCATAGTTGACATATTTGTGCGGCTGGCAACGAAAAGCAACAACAACAACAACAACAAACAACAACAAACAACAACAACAACAAGCAACAACAATTAAGCAGCAATTGCATTTGTAATAAAATGTGCTTCACAGAAATTAAAGAAATTACAAAAAAAAATCATTAAACAGTTCGAAAATTAACAAGTTAATTACCACATTTCATATTGCTTCAATTGAAATTGCAATAATCGTTAAAATATTTGATTAAATATTGCAACAGTTAGCGATAGACCCAAAGCCAGCTAATGGAATCAAAGTTGACATAAATAATAAATAAACTTCTTTAGATAATCAATTCAAGTCTTAAATTGTACAGCTTAGCCAAAGTAAATGAAAGCGAAGACGAATGAGACAAGTGGAAAGATTTGGCTATAACTCTATAAACAAAATATAAAACTGCTCACATTTGTTTGGCATTATTATTATGAAGTGGAAAATTGTATTTCGACTAAACAAGTGTGTGGGATTTGCGATAGATAATTTTGATTGCTATTAAATAATTAGTTATTAAGATATCACACAAAGCAGGTAAAACTTATTAACAGAGAATTGAATTGATTATCTAAAGAAATTTATTTATATTTAAAATTTTTATAAAAAAAAATTAAGAAAAAAATTTTGTTTTTGAGTTATTAAAAAATATATACATATATATTCCTAATTATTAAAATTGAGTTTTTATATTATGTTATGATCTAATTAGTCAAGTCCAAGATAATGAAATATTAAAATTGTCAATGATCATTAAATTACTAAAATATTGTTTGCATCAGAAAACGATTTGCAATCTGGCCTCTAGGTTATCTAAGTCTAACAATCTAGCCCCTAGGCTAGATCTATCTAAGTCTAGGGATATGACCTCTAGGTTAGATCTATCCAAGTCTAGGTCTCTCTAGGCTAGATCTATCGAAGTTTAGGTTATATCTATCTCTCCAGGTTAGATATATCTAAGTCTAATGATCTGCCCTCTAGGTTAAATCTATCTAAATCTAGATTCTCTACCCACATTCAACTATTAAGAAACTCTCAAACACAGTGAGCAAAGTCCAAGTTTCTCTTCTCATTTCTTTACTTTTCTCTTATTATATCTTCTCTTTATTGTTTCTGTTTCATTCTCTATACTGTTAATTTCTTTAGTTATTTTCTTCATTGTTCATCATATACATACTGTTAGAGAGTCGAAATGAAACACTCCACATTTACCGAATTCAAAAATTGAACTCTTCTCTTTGTGAGAACAAAAATTGAACTGTTTATTCCTTAAAATCCTAGTGCTTATATACCTTAAAAATACTTCCAGGCACTGGAAGGCTATAATTAATTCCATGCACACAAGTGCACAGATGTTTGTCAAGTGTCCCTTTTCGATCGCTAAGCCGTTCTCACGTCTCGCGTTACATTTTTATTACTTGCTGCGTTGGTCGCTGCAGCTAAGGGATGACATGTTTATTACCTGGCTTCAGATAACGCGCAGGTTATCGACTATTGCCTATTTTTTAATATGTTTATTTATGAGGCATGTTCATGCTTGAACATACTGCCAGGGGCCTAAGATTTGTGGCTGAGAAATTTTAATTTTTTAGTATTTTAATTTTTGTCGCATGTTCATGTTTGAACATACTGCCAGGGGGCCCAAAATTTGTGTGTGCTCAGAACTGCCCTCCTGATGATTGTCCACTCGTCTCTGAAGTGGCTTCTGTGTGGTTGATGAGAGTCCTGTCATCTTCCCGAAGGTTCCTATCATCGTAGTCTTCCTTCATGCGGACCCTCTATTGCTACAAATTCTCATTTCCGAATTTGAGCAAATTTTTTTTTTTTTTTTTTTAAGTTGTCCTCTTTGGACTTCAGTTGTCCTTTTTGGACTTAAAGTTGTCCGTTCCCTTTATATTTGTGGGAATACGGATTTACTGGCAAAATAGCACAAATCTGCTTTGATTTGTGCCACATGTTCACGCTTGAACATCCTGCCATGGGGCCCAGAATTTGTGCGCGCTCTCCTGATGAAGGTCCAGTCATCTCTGAAGCGGCTTCTGCGTAGTTGATGAGAGTCGTCGTCTTCCCGAAGGCTCCTGTCATCTTAGCCATCCTTCAACCTATTGGTTTGGGGATGAAGGCCCTCTATTGCTACAAATTCTCTTTTGTGAATTTGAGCAATTTTTGTTCGTTCCCCTTATTTGGGGATACGTTTCCACTGGCGATACAATTCTCTTTTAGGAATTGATCGTCCGCTCCCCTTCTTTGGAGATGCGGATCTACCAGCTTTTACAAATTCTCTTATGGATTTTGTTTTTCCGTTCCTCTTTTTTGGGAATACGGATTTAACCAGCACTACAAATTCTCTTGTTTGAATTTGAGCAATACATTTATATATTATCTGCCTAGCATTAAGACGCTGGTTCCTTCTCTGTGTCTCTTACCACTGGTGGGGGAAAACAACAGAGAAGGCTCGAAGGACCAAAATGTTATTTGGCCCTACCTCTGAACTCTTTGAGTCCAACAATTGAACTCTGCTCTTAGAACTCAAGAACTGAACTCTACTTCTTGAGTACAAAAGTTGAACTGTTTATTCCTTAAAATCCTAGTGCTTATATACCTTAAAAATACTTCCAGGCACTGGAAGGCTATAATTAATTCCATGCACACAAGTGCACAGATGTTTGTCAAGTGTCCCTTTTCGATCGCTAAGCCGTTCTCACGTCTCGCGTTACATTTTTATTACTTGCTGCGTTGGTCGCTGCAGCTAAGGGATGACATGTTTATTACCTGGCTTCAGATAACGCGCAGGTTATCGACTATTGCCTATTTTTTAATATGTTTATTTATGAGGCATGTTCATGCTTGAACACATACATATGTACATATATAATTGGAGATGATTTTAAATCCCTCAATGCCCTTTTACAGTTTACTTGACTTCACTTCTTTTCTCTTCTCTTTCTTTTTACCTAAAATCTCATCAAAATTTCAGAATTTAAGTGAAAATCAGAAAATTCTTATTATCAAATTTGGCTTTCAATACGGCACATAATAAAGTAACTAAATATAACCTAATTCGATTTTACATAACTTGCTTAAATGATCTTTAATGACTTTGAAATACTTGAAGTTGTTGCATCGTTATTGATTTTATTTATTTTTTTCTTTTTTGGGTTTACTTGGCTCGCCCAGTTTAATTTTGGCGCTGATTTCATTCGTTTTATTTACTTTTATTTATTTTGTTGTTGTTTTTGTTTTATTTGTGTTTTTGTTAGACTAACAAATTTTATGATAGTTGCAACACAATTTGCCAAGTTATTTCAATTAAAATGGGGCCACAGCCGACACAAGGGGTGTGGGCGGGTGTGGGTTTGCTGGGCGTGGCAGCTGAGCAAGTGCACTAAAATTTTCATAAAATTTTTCATAAGTTTTCGTTCCGGTTGCGCTTGAGAATGCTGTAAATATTTTTGCAGCATGGCTCTCTATGTGGTCATTGTAGCAGCACAATATTCCATGTACACACACACACACAGGCATGCATATAAATACATATACAACTTATAGCTATACATACATATATATATATATATTTATACATATCATGTGGCAAGCGCATTTCTTGCTGCCATTTTTACTGGCCCTTCGCATTTCGCTTTGGCATAAGCATAATTATTTGTAATGCGGTCTGCAAATATTTTCCAGAGAACAGAGGAATCCCAACAATAGATCTAGCGCTCAACTAACCCTAAACCTAAACCATCTATCTAGCTATGCAGCCCAGTGTAAGGCGAAACCTACAAAAGAATCTGTTTATTTGTGAATTTTCATTGATTTGTTTTTTCTCATTTTACTTGCAGCATTTGTTTGAAGTCTGCAACTGCATCTGGCAAATTTACATTGAGGCTTCTTACTATGCAAAAAAATTAATACAATTGGTCATGTTGCATCCAGGTTTATTAATCGTTGTTGCATTATTCTGGAGTATCGAATGCTTAATAGTTCAATGCGATCTTACTGCACGCCAACCCTCAGTCATGTGTGGCAGACATAATATCATACAAAGCCGAAGAAATTTTAGCGAATACCGGACATGACGACGTAGAATCGTTGGCCCCCTAAGCGTCGTTATATCCGTATTCTCTTCTATATTTAACATAAACTGAATCATTTATTCTGCTCGATGAAAAACGTTGTGAAGAGGGAAATTTCCCCTTTATGTTATGCTTGCTCTTAATATTATTATTATTATCCTTATTTTTATTAATATTATTATAATATTTGTAAATAGCTCTCAAATAACAATTAGCTTTTTGTACCATCACGCTCTATTCAGTTCTGAGAGCAATCGAAAAGAATCATACTCATTTCCTTTCGCTCGCGCTCTGAGCGTCTTCGGTTCTTTTCGGCTTTCGGCTTTCGTTTGAGCGCTTTGCATAGAACTATTCGTGTGATGCTCTCCTCACGAACGTCGCGACGTTTAGAGAGCGATACGATCGGCGCACGCACGATGTGTGACCGAGAGACATTGAGAAACGCTCAACAGATATTTGCATAAATAAAAATTTAAATGCGCCTCAAAGTATGCAGCCAAATATTATTTGAGCTGAAAGAGGATAAAAAACATTAACTATAGCATGAGCAACTTTGTCGAGTCAAAATATAGAATCAGTAATTCAAAGATATTTGAATATAGTTTAGACATTCAAGTATTAGAAAACCTCAAATGAAATTATATTAATCAATGAAGAAAAAAAAAAAAGGAAACAAACTAAACTAAAATTTTTGTGAATTGCAGTAAATTTTAAAACATATTTATAATACGAATAAATCAAAATATGTTTTTATTAAATCATATAACAAATGTTTTAATTCAAAAATTGAAATAAAATAAAACTATTGTGAATTGCATAAAATGCTAAAATATATCAATAAAATGAATAAATAATATAACAAATGTTTGCAAAAGAGAATAAAGTTTATTAGAAATATATATATATAAATCAGAAAATTATTTATACATTTATTTTCTGAAAAATATACATATATATAATTATTATAATATATATAGTTATTGAAAATGAGGTGAACATAAATTAATGAAAAAAAAAAAATTATTTTATTTTTTAAAACATTTTACAGTTTTTTCGTTATCAAATTTATATAATCTTATAAAATTTTTGTTGTAAATAAAATACAAAAAAAAGAACTGGAAAAAATCCGAATCAAAAAATATTTTTGAATTATAGAATTTTTTTTTGTGAATTAAAAAATATTTTTAAATTCCAAAGTGCAAATAGAAGAAATGAATGAGGAAGAGAAAAGAGAATCTTTCAAGTAAGTACATAAGATCTTATATTATAAAAAGTCGATATACATATAAAATATATATGTATATATATAAAAAATACTATAAAGTGAGTAACTAATAAAGATCAAATCTAAAGCTGACTTCACATTGCTTTAGTTTGAGTGTATTTTTGAAATTTGTTTGATTTGATTGTAGCTTGGCTTTTCTTTTATCTCAGTTTATATGTTTTATATGGTGTTATCACTTTTTTTCTTGATGCAGCGCTCACGATATTCGTCCAGGGAAATTTTCTTCTTGGTGCAAATTGCAGACGTCAGCTCCTGCGGCTGATTGGAATTGACAGTGGGAGCTGTAACTGTGACAGCAATGAGTGATTGGATGCATTGACTGATTGACTACTGTTCTTATAGAAATACTCACTTGGCTGAGTTGTGGGCAGATAGCGCCTGTAGCAATCCATGGGCTCCACCAGGTATTTGATGAGCTTGGCGTGAGGTGGAGCGGCGACGATGCTGCTGATACTGTTGATGCTGCTGCTGCTGCTTTTGTCCGGCGAACTTGTGGGCAATTGGCTTTGGTGCAGAAACTCCTGATTTAGCTTGAGCTGAGGATCGCATAGCTGCTGCTGTATACGCAAATTGGCCTCGACCAGTTCCTGATGCTTCTGGTCGACCAACCGTTTGGTGGGCAGCACAAAGCTGTTGGTATGGCAATTGTAGCGCCAGTGGAGCAGCTCGCCCCGATCGAAATAAGCGTTCGTCACCTGCTCCAGCGAGAAGACGCGCGGATGATTGTCGATGCGCAAGATCAGTGTGGGCTCGCTGCTCGGCCGCCATATGCCGATGCTCTGAATCTGCGCCACGTGATACACCTCCCCAAAGCGAACACGCACAAAGCAGCCCCTGACCAGCCGCTGAAAGTCTGGCAGCTGCGAGAGCAGCAGCAGAGAGCGTCGCGTCAGAAACAGTTTGCGCATACTGCTCGGATCGTCCAGGAAGCTGCTGCAGTTACGATTCTCGCCCAGATGAGGTGGTAATATCGATGGCAAAGCAATGGGCGCGACTGCAGCACTAGGTATTTCCATCTGCAACAGTTTTGGTTTCTCGGACTGTATGGCTTTCATCCGTTTCAGCTGCTGCTGCTGCTGCTGCAGCAGCTGCTGCTGCTCCTCCTGCCACTTGCGGCACATGCGTTTGCGCCACTTGTAGTCCACGCTCTGCGTCATGCTCCTCAGCGGGCCACAATGCCCCGACGACTTGCTTGCTGCAGAGCTATCAGATCTCTGAGGGGTTCTCGCTTTCACGGCTCGAGCTCGAGCTCGCGCTTCAAAATGTGAGCCGCTCAGTCTTCCTCTCTGTTCGCCTCTCTCCATTTCTCTGTCTCTCTCTTGCTTTGTTGCCCTCATCGCCAACTTCAAATTGCAATTGTAATTATTATTTTAGTATTCGTGATTGTTTTTATTATTATTTATTTGAGGCGATTGGGCGCCAAGCTTTTTTCAGTTGAGCCGAATTTGCTTACTCCAAACATTCAATTTACATAAATATTTGTCGCAATATTCGCCACGATTAGAACATAAACTGAATTCCAACTGCTTAGCTAAAAATAATAAATAACAAAATAATTAATAAAAATTTGACAAAATTAAGCTTATCTTAAATGCATTCAAGAGCTGGATAAAACAGTGAAAACATGGATGGGGATATTGTATATGATATGAGCATATGATTGGGTATTTCGCAGTCGTCTTTGTTTTATATACCGTGAATCCATTAAAAATGCGAAGTCGGTGTATAATGGTTTTGTGAAAATGTATGTAACAGGCGGAAGGAGGCGTGGCCAACCCCATAAAGTATATATATTTTTGATCAAGGCGACGTCTGTCCATCCGTCTATATGTTTGCACGCGTTGATCTGAGAAACTATATGAGCTAGAGACTTCAATTTTCCATTGTTCGCGGTATACGAGTTTCTTTCAGCAAATCGATAACTTTTTCCGTTTCAGAGTTATCGACTTAAAGATTTCTCTGCATGCCCAGCAGTTACCCTGTACTATTGTGCTGTAAGTCTTGTGGTGTGTGCACATAAAACTGACACGACTTTCAGGAGCAAGAGGAAGGGAGAAACGTGGGAACGACAAGGATGAGGAGGAGGAGCAGCAGCAGCAGGAGGTGAAATTAAAAGTTAAGAAAGTCTATGTTCTATAGCTTACGAATTATGTGCATCAAAGTCAAAGCTCACTAAGAACTTAGATAACTGAATAAGCACAGCTATGAGATACCCTATATAAAGTAGAATAGTCAAAATTTCAGACAGCAGACAGCATATTTAGCTTTAAGGTACTTACTCTACTCATTTTCATTTCAGATGTTAGATCTAGAAAACATTTCATTTATATTTATTTTATTTTATTTTTTCTTCTCGTTTCAACTCAGCTTTTATTCTTTTCACAGCTCACTTAACTTTTCAAAGCATCGTTTCTCTTCTTTACCCCTCTCTTCTTATCTTCTTATCTTCTTCTCCTCTGCTATTACAGGGTATAGCGAGTGAGCCTGGGCAAAAGACGTTGCTCCACATATAGCATAGGCATCGGCTGTAAGGACGAGAAACACGCACACATGTTGTCCTCAGCCAGTCTGTGGGTGTGTGTGTATGTGTGTGTGTAGCTTTTGAGGTTTTTAGTTTTTGGCAACGCATTCAGCCAAGTCAGCGGCGTGGCGAGTGTGGAGAGTGAAGTGCGGACACTGTAAGGCAGCTGCAATGACGTCGCCTGCCGCAAAACACAGTAAAACGCGCGCATATTTATAACGAAATGCTCAATTTAAATTCCCATCAATCTTGGTAGAATGCCACACACTCACACGCACACACACACACGCATACACACACACATGCAAGTTAGTTGAGGACTGTGTATGGGTTTAGCATTGTCTGTTGTGCTGGCAGAGCTACGCATTCAACCAAATGTAGTTGGCACCCACACACATACCAAAAGGGGGCGTGGCAACACTGTAAAGGCATCTCTGCCTCTGCCTCTACCTCTGTCTCTGCTGCTGCTCTGCTCTGGCAAGCAGCGAAGAGCGCAACGCGCCAGTCGCCGCTTATTGAGCGTTAAATTAAAAAATTCGTGTGGAACAATTGGAATAGCAAGTGAAGAGAGCTGATTTAAAATGGATATAAAATAGGGAATTGCTAAAAATAAATATTTAAAAAAAAATATAGTTTAAAAGCAGTTAAGAATTAAATTATTTACATGAATTTCCGATCACTCAAAGCATGCGGAAAAATTATGTACATGTTTTTCGTTTTTCCTTATAAAAAAATGATTTGCTTGAGCTAACTAGGCAGAAGATGAGTACAATTCAATAAATAAAATGATATCGATAGTTATCGATTAATAATAAAATGTTATATATATAATATTATATACAAAATTCCAATTCATATAAGACTCCATTGGAACTACCTCGCTGAGCTAAAGCTTTAATGTGCGCCCGAAGCTCTTCAGCACACTCAAAGCAGATTAGATCAAGCCACTTATGGAATGACAATTTCTCTTAAATAAATATGCATCAGTTAATCAACTATTACAACAACTGCAGCTACCCTGTAGCAAGTGCAAATAGTAATTGGAATTGAAAATGTAATGAAATAAATGTGAAAAAGCAAAGAATACACCCATTGAGCAGTACCGAGCAGTACTGAGTTCCAGGCACTTCAGTTATATACATATGTAGGTACTTCAGGTCCTTCAGATACTTGAGGTACTTCAGGTACGCCTGGCTCGGCACATTCGTCACACACACGTCACAGTTTTCATTGCGGACGATGCACACAAGTGCCCCACGCTTTGAGAACTGGGAATTGTGAACGTCTCTTTGATCCGATGAGTGTTGCCAGTGCAGAGCTCTGGACACTGGTCAGAGTTTTGTGTAAATTGATTGAAAGAGAGAATTGTTGAAATTTTTGGTGAAATAATATATATATCTATATTTCATATATTGTATGAAAGGGGGAGAGGGAGGGGGAGAGAGAGAGAGAGTGAGAATGAGAGAGTGAGGGAGAGTGAAAATTTGCCTAATTCTTCCTTTTCAGATTGAAGGAGAGAATAGGAAACTATTTGCAATAAATATTTCGAGAGAGACAGAGAGAGAGAGAGAGAGAGAGAGAGAGAGAAAGAGAAGGACGGAGATAGACTTAAATACACAGCGGATAGAATGAGAGGGATATATATAGAGAGTGAGAATGAGAGGGACTTTCACATTTTCGCTTTTTAGATTGAAAGATAGAATTATAATATTTCGAGAGAGAGGGAGAGAGAGAGGTATAGAGCAAGAGAGAGTGTGAGGGGGAGGAAGAGAAAGAAATAGACAGAGAGAGAGAGAGAGAAATACACAATGGATAGAAATAGAGATAGAACGAGAGAGAGTGCTGGGTAGAGGAAAATAAAAAAGAAAAAATAAAAAGAAAAGAGAGAAAGAAAATATTGGTGAGAAAGAAAGAAAATTTGATAAAGCAAGAGGGTGAGAGAGAGGCATCTAAAGAGAGATGGATAAAATACAAATACGAGGTGTGTTCAAATAGTATCCAACTATTTTCTACAATTTTGTGAGCCACCTGCATGAATCAAAGTGCAAGTGACACGTGTGCACATCGTGCATACACATGTATATGTATATACATAAACATATGTAGTTTTTTTTCACATATTTTTCTCAATTTTTTGTTGTTGCTTTGCTTCTCTGTTTATCGAACAGTTCGTTGTCTGTTTATTTTGCGTTGCGACGCCGACAAGTCGCGCCACTCGCGAAGTGAACTATGCAAAAATGTTTATTGATATTTACTGATAGTCCCAAAGCAAATCATAATAATGCATGTATAAAGATAATGATAATGATGATGATGATGATGATGGCTTCAGGCAAAGAAATTAATAAGTGAAGGGGCAGAGTGAGTGAGTGGAGTATGACAAAGGCTTGTATCGAAATATAGAGAAACTGCTGAGAAGCCTGTATTAGATATATGCATGTGATACTTTGCTAATCGATGCACATTTCTAATTCAGTGTTATCGATACATGTATGAGCATAATCGATAAATGTATATCAAAAGAGTTAGCGATACATTAACTTGTATATTTATGTATTATTTGATAAACTATTCTCAGATATTATCAGCAAGTCTAGGCCATATCTTGTGGCCAAAGACGGCAAAGACCAAAGCAGAGGAGAAACTTTGTGCCATTTCGTAAATCATTGCCGATTTCATCACAGTTCGTTTTGCTTCTCTTTTATATTCTTGTTCTCCTTCTTTTTTTTTTTGGCAACCGACTGAGTAAAACTAAAATAAAAATTGAAAGGCAAACAATGAAGCGACATGCAATAAACCGGCTAGAGGCCGGGCTACCCGCTGCGCCGGGCAATCGAGCGCGAGACGTGGGAAATGCCTGCACGCTGTTTGATAACTCGTTGGCTGGCAGCTTCCTCAAGTGGCAGCGTTTTATGCATAAGCAAACATGTCAAGCCCAGCCACGCCCCCAACCGCCTAGCCAGCCAACTCCCAAACTTCTGGCTGAGCATAATGTTTATCCAGCTGGCGAAAGATGTTTCGCGTGATTTGCGTAGACCTTGAGGGCGGGGAGCAGCAGTGGCAACGGTAACGGCAGCGGCTTGGGGCTGGCTGGCTTAGCTGCGTCGAGTTCATTTCGGGTTAATGCCAAGCAGGATGAGCCGCAGGATGCGTGTGTCCTTACAGATTTCATGTGAGTTATGACCCGCTGCTCTGCACTGCTAGACTTTCTCCCTCTCCCACTATCCCTCCCTTCCTATCTCTCTCCCTCTCGCAATCTGTCTATCTGGTTATCCTTTCAAAGTGCCACGCCCCTTTAGTCTGTGGCAACCAAATTGACAGAAAATTCAATTTGCACATTTTACTGCATTTTATCAAAGCTGCGCTGCAGTCGCCGCCGACGTCGATGCCGATGCCGATGCCGATGTCGATGCGGACAGGTGCACAAGCGCGCGCAGCGTGGGCGTTGTCTAGCTTTAAGCTGACAGAGAACATGACGTATACGCAATGTATGCACATACCCATTCCATTGTTAGCTAAAGCGAAACTTGCTTTTCATTATATATCCTGCATGGGAATTATTCACATTGGGTATATTGAACCATATGCATTCATATGCCTACATGCATGCATACACTCCTATACATATGTACATGTATGAATACATTTATGCATATGTACATTCATACATTCATACGCTCATACACTCATACATTCATACATTCATACATTCATACATACATATACTCAAATATTCATACATTCATAAGCTCAAACATGCACACATTCATACACTCAAATATTCATACATTCATAAACTCAAACATTAGTAGATTCATACATTCATACACTCATACATTCATACATTCATACGTTCATATATATGTATAAGATAAGTTGATATGAGCCAACTCGATTCTATCAATACCATCAATAAATCGATAAATATCGAATTGTCAGGATTTGAGCAATAATTTCTGTATCGAATCATATATTTGATAAAGATTTAAAGACATTTTCAAGCTTCAAAAAGCTTTAAATGAAAATAGAGTATGACATGTCTTCACTCAGTTCGACAATCTATAACTCGAAAGTATATAATTTTTGAGAATTAATATCACAATTTATAACAATTTCATAATACATATTTAGATCTCGCTTAACTCAATCGAAGTACGGCTATGCGCTCATGCTTGAATCTATGCTCCACACACATATATCTCGCAAATATTCCAAGTACGCAACAAGTATTAAAGTATTCACAAAATTGAATCAAAGTGAAACAACATTGTCGTAAAAGCCGCTTCAGCGCTGAGCCACATCTTTCATTCCATATGAACAAAAAAATAAAGAGCGAAGAGCGAAGAGTGAAAAACGTCAACGATTGCCCTGCACTTCAGCTACCAGCTACCAGCTACCAATTGTTCCGTGCTCTGATTATGTAGCCAAGTAGTCGCATTTTGTATGCCTTTGTCAAAGTCAGCTTTATCGCTCGCAGTTCATGAAGGCTCAACTTTTGTTCGCATATGTTGTCAAGTGCTGCACTCGTATTCGTACAGCTGTCTGACTATTGTCACTTAATGGGCTTTTATGATTGTGTGTGACAAAAAAAGAAAAAAATGAAAATAAAGAAAAGTAAATATGAGAACTGAATTGTTAAGCCAATTGTGCGATTTTACATTGTTCCAAGTGGAAATTAAAACCAGACTTTTGTTTCAACTCGTAAAAATATTGTTCCGATAGCTCACATAAATAAAGCGAAATTGAAGAGACATTCCTTTCACTTAAAACACTATTGCTTGCAGTGTAATTGATATTATCGATTAATATCAAAGTCGAGTTGAACAGGCAATGTAAATTTTTGATATAGTCTTGAGCTACATACATAATCCATAAATCATTCTACTATATGTTTGATTGTTTTCGATGTGTAATCGATTTCATTGCAATATTATCGTTTATCGATATAGATAGTTTTCAAACATCCAGTAAATTTTCCCAATTAGCAACTTAACTCTTTCGAACTCCAATATTAATATACGTCACGCTTCAAAAGTCGATATTTATCGATAACCATTTCACAGATTCTGCATAAAAAAAATTTATCGATTTGCCAACAGCAGCTTCATATGTTAGGCTAATTCGAAGCTTTATGCCTCAGCTTACTGAGCTACTTTCAGCAACGCCCTGCAACCTTCGCCTGCTTCACACACGTCAATCACAGATTTTTATCGCATTCTTTGCAGCAGACGTTCGCTGATTTCCAAAAAAAAAAAAAAGGGAAAGAAAAACAAAGAAATAACGCTGAAAAAATGAGAATTGGAATGCCGCAGTCAAACAAAAAGAAGAAGAAGACAAGGGAGAGCGCACATTACGCATACGCCGCATGGCGCGAAGTGCTACTGAGGGCAATCGCAGCCAAAGCGCGCAATAAACGGCATTTATTTTTAATTTACCAAATGCAAAGGTATTTCCCACATGCACAAACCGAGACAGAGACAGAGAATGAGAGAGTGAGGGAGTGAGAGTGTGGCGGCGGGAGGTCAGACAAGTCAGAAGTCAGTTTTGTTTATTTTAAAATTCAGCTCGAATCATTTTGTTGGAAAATGTTGCACATAATTCTTGTTTAAGTATCTTGTAAATTGCTTAATAACGCCAAAGGGACTACTCGCACACACACACACACACACACACACACACACACACACACACACATGCACGCACAACCCTTTAAGGACCTGCGCCCACTCCCCGCCAATTACCCACTGCTTCTGTCAGGTTTTCAACTTTGTATTCAAGTGTGAAACGAGCTACAAAAATTTAAGACAAAAACTTTCCAAGCTACCCGAAAAAAGTACAAAAAAAAAAACCGAGGCAACTGCCAAATTAATGTATGTGCGTGTGTGTGTGTGTGTGTGTGTGTGTGTCTTGGGTTAAGTTGGCACTTGTTTAATTTAATAACAAAATAAATGTTCACGAGCACGTAAATTTATGAGTTTAAAATGCTCTCGCAATGCACACATTAACACGTACGCCAGCCGCCTCTACCACCTACCACGCCCCTCTCCCCCCTGCTCGTTTACCCTCTTGTGGGGGATCGCCGTCTAGCTATCAAAACTCGAAGCCCTGCCAAACATTCTCTGTGCATATTTGAGGTATAACTCTTCCTTTTTTTTTTCCCTGCCACGGATTTCTTTAACTGAGCTGCAAAATCAAGGTCTTCTACTATTAATGTAAGGGTAAGGCAGACTGGGGGGTGTGCGACTAAGGGTTGGTTTTGGTGTTAAGCCTGGAACTTGCAAAGTTTTGGTTTTTGGATATGCAATGGAAATTGTGGTAGGAGGCATGAAGCCCCCATGTGCCGGCTGCAGCTTGTCGCAGCTCGAATCTTAAAAGTTGGGAAATTTTGCTGAAATTCTTTAAATTTATATATAATTCTTCAGAAATACCAGCTGATTCTAGTTCATAGCCAAAATCAAATATTTCAAACTCAAATTCGAGTTATATTTCGAATTCCATTTCAAATGCAATATTAAATTTAAGTCAAGCGGAAATTTCTTAAACAAGCATTAGAGAGAAGAGAACAATAAGTGAAATTCGAAATCGAATTCGAATTCGAAATGAACGACCAACTTAACACATATTCGAATTCCAATTCCAATTTCATTATGAACTCAATTTCAATTCCAATTTCATTATGAACTTAAATTGAAATTCGAATTCGAACACTAACTTAATTTCGAATATAAATTCAAGCCTCAGTTCGAAGTTGATTTCTAAATCGAATCTAAAGATTTGAAGTCGATTTCGAAATCAAACTGAATTTAATAAGTCGAATTTCGACTTAGCAACTCAATTATAAAATTGCATTCGAGTTCGAATTTCGATGCATACCGCATCCAGAGCTAAAAAAAAAAACATATCGAATCAGCGACGCTCGACATTAAACGTGTCACGCGCCCAATGACTAGCAAGGATTTGCC
This sequence comes from Drosophila antonietae, assembly GCA_030914385.1. Lineage (NCBI taxonomy): Eukaryota > Metazoa > Arthropoda > Insecta > Diptera > Drosophilidae > Drosophila > Drosophila antonietae. Next base: position 2,936 of record JAUESO010000082.1, on the reverse strand, counting down.
GCTTGTCAATTGTGGGCGTGGCATGGGGCGATGGGAAAGGGGGTGAGGCGGGCAATGTAGCATCATATTGCTTGGCCTGCCGCACCAAATTATGCAAAGTGTTTGACAAATTAGCAAAGGAAACTTGTTAAAAGCGGAAAAGCGCATGCATAGCAACGAGTTGCGAGTGGCGGCGAGTGGCGCAAAAGTCTCGCATAAAGTGCAAATTTTGTGAAAATTGCGAAAATTGTGGAAATTGTGAAAATTGTTTTCATAATTAGCATTTTGAGTAGGCGGCAATGTGCCGAGCAGCCTGCAGCGAAACAAGCAACAAACTCCAAGCAGAGACCAACCGACCTGAAGTGTCTTCGAGTCGTCTGCCACGTGCCACGTGCCACGTTCCAAGTGCCACGTGCCACATGTAACAAGCCATTACACTGAGTCGCTTTCCATGCACAGTCCATACTCAATTACACCACAGGCAAAAGCTGCAGCTGCCTAAGCTCGCTTCGAGCTGAACTATAAACTAAAAAAGCTGCAGCAACAGCTGCAACAGGCTGCGAGCTGATTTGAATATGAGTTAAAGCTTAAATGAAATACAAATTGGATTCATATGAATTCTGGAATACTGGTTCATGAACCGAACTCGAAAGGTAAGAAGTTCTGTTGCTGAGCTTCACAATCGAAATACTCTAAATTGACTTTAACTCACAAATATAGAATATATGTATGCATATATATATTTATATATATATTTATATATATGCATGTGTGTCTGTGTGTGTATGTGTGTGTGTCTGCTGATGTTTGGCTCAGTAAATCCGCTCTAAGAAGTCACCTGTCAAATGGCCAAAACGCAAACGCATGGAGCCATCAAACATTTATCGTCAGCTCGCCAAATACACCTCACTGACAAACACACACACACATATATCCTCTCGCTCACACACACTCACACACAGACAGCGGCGCATTCAGCATTTGGCAAAGGTCCCCAAGCGCTTATTTGAAAAGCGTTTTATTTTTATTGCAAGACTCCCCAGCGACGAGTGCTCAGTGTCAGTGAATGTCATTTCAGCTTTGTGACTCGACTACGCTCCATCTTAGTCCCACCCACTCCTTCACCCTCTCCCTCTCCCTCTCCCTCTCCCTCTCTCACTGTCAGTCTCTTCCCTCTTGCTGAACGACACAGATCCTAAGCCCGAAACTGAACCCGTAAGCCCTTACCCCCAAGACTCGTAAAACGCACACGACCCGTCAAACGGTGTCTTAAACAAGCCAACAAACGCAAGTTGTTCATGTGAGCAGCAACGACATTTTAATACCCTTATGGCACATGCGATTAAGCCTTTAACACTTGAGTACCTTAAAGATAGTAGAGAAAGAGTAGAGTTATGTTATTATACCCTGAACCCATTGAAAATGGCAATTATTTTCTTTGCATTGCTGGCAATTAGAAGTGCAAAATGAGCAAATTGTTGGAATGAGAGTAAGGAATATATAAACTGGAATATAGAGATGTAGATATATAGAGATATGTATAGATGTAAAGCTATATAGACTTATAGAGACATTGATATATAGAGGTATAGAGATAGACATTTATTGAGATATAGATATTTCGATATATTGATAGATATATATAGGTCTAGAGATATAGAATTTTATATATATTACATTATCAATCAAGTCTAGCTAGAAATATTGTCAAAATTCTAAATAATGAAAAAAACATTAGTTGAATTTAATAGAAATTTTTATTGCTGCTTCACTATGTTGTCTAGGCAATGTTTACGAATAAAGTGTAAAGCAAAATAGTAAAAAATTATTATATTATATATTAGAAATTATTTCAGATTCACTCTGCAGCTTTTGAAATGTGTACGAACCAAGTGTAATAAATAATGTGAATATTACAATATTTGATGGAAATGGAGGACTAGCTTTATATATGCGTACAAGGGAACATGTGAAACTCTTACATAATACATAGATATATAATGCTAGTTCTTGAAAAATAATACTCTTGTTATCTAGAATTAAAAACGAATAGAGCCTCACAGTTCGCTACGTTCAGGGTATATTAGATCAAATGCAAAGAATCAGACGTACACGCAGTGAGCTGACAGCCTTCGCTTACTTCCTCTCAGTCACTCTCTCTCTCTCTCTCTCTCCCCCAAAACACTCGTTTTATATCTCTATCTCCCTCTCTCCTGCAGCTAGTTGTCAGTTGTCGATTTGCTATTTTGCATGTCACAAATAATAGGACGAAGAGAGAGAGAGAGAGAGAGAAAGAGAAAGAGAGAGGGGGGAGCGGAAGGAGTCAAGGCAAAGCAGACGCTGGAAGCTTACTGTCTGAAGTTGTGACAAATCGGAAGAAGCAGCATTCAAAACGGGTAAGTTACGCATTGAAAATAATCCAAAATGAAAACAAACAAAAAATAACTAAAATAAAATAAAAATGTTGAAGGTTAATGCAATGCGATTTGTGAGAGATTCGCACAAGCAAACTACCAAAAGGAGTTGAAGTTGAAGTCGCAACTGAAGTCAAAGTTCAGAGAGCGAGAGAGAGATAAGACAAGTGATACCACTCTCACTCAACCTACCTATCTCTCTCTCTCTCTCTCTAATGTTGATGAACTTGAACTTGTTTTCGCATTGCCGAGTTGAATTTGTTTTGGCTTGAACTGCTCGACTTTAAAGCACTCAGCCGGCTGTAAAATCCACTTAATTCCATTTACTTAAGCTAATTTCACGCCATATTCAATTTACCACATCATGACCATTCATTATTTATTCACAACATGTAAAATCAATGGCCAACGACGGCGACGACGAAAAAAAAAATAAATAAAAACTGAAGAGAAAACACGGCAGGAAAAAAATGAAAGAAAAAAGTAGAGAATAAAAATGAATTGTTGAATGTCCACGCAGCAGAGCAATGAATGAAATGAATG